>VKKW01000583.1:0-41796 GCA_018350135.1 Citrus trifoliata | reverse complement strand
GCTCGCAAAGTTTGGCCCATTCCGGTCCGGCGGACCAAACTTCGCCCCACCCCCCCACCAAGCTATAGCCCACCCCCGTTTTGCACTTTTCCGCTGGGCGGATTTGGACGGGGTAGTTGGGGCGCTCGTTTTTGGGCGCGGCTGTGCCCGGGGAATCCCGCGGGCACACGGGGCCGCTCGCAACGTTTGGGCCCATTCCGAGCCCGGGAGGACCATCTTCGCCCCACCCGCCCTCCAAGGCTATAGCACACCCCCGTTTTGGCCATTTTCCGCAGGGGGTTTTGGGACGGGTAGTTGGGCGCTCGTTTTTTGGGCGCGGCTGTGCCGGGGCATCCCCCGGGCAGGACGGAGCCCGCTCGCAAAGTTTGGCCCCATTCCGAGTCCGCCGGACCAACTTCCCCACCCCCCACAAGGCTATAGCCCACACCCCATTTTGGCCCTTTTCCGCTGGGCGGTTTTGGGACGGGGGCCTTCGGTGCTCGTTTTTGGGCGTGGCTGTGCCCGGGGCATCCCGCGGACACGGAGGCCGCTCGCAAAGTTTGGCCCCATTCCGAGTCCAGCGGACCCACTTCGCCCCACCCCACCACCAGGGCAGCCCCGTTTTGGCCCTTTTCCGCAGCCGGTTTTGGGACGGGTAGTTGGCGCGCTCGTTTTTGGGCGCGGCTGTGCCCAGGCTTCCCGTGGGCACACGGAGGCCGCTCGCAAAGTTTAGCCCCATTCCGAGTCCGGCGGACCAACTTCGCCCCACCCCCCCCCCCACCAAGGCTATAGCACACCCGCCGTTTTGGCCCTTTTCGGCTGGGCGTTTAGGACGGGGTAGTTGGGCGCTCATTTTTGGGCGCGGGTGTGCCCGGGCATCCGGGGGACACGGAGGCTGCTCGCAAAGTTTGGCCCCATTCCGAGTCCGGCGGACCAAACTTCGCCCCACCCCCCTACCAAGGCTATAGCCACACCCCCGTTTTGGCCCTTTTCCGCTGGGCGGTTTTGGGACGGGTAGCCTTCGGGCGCTCGTTTTTGGGAGCGGCTGTGCCCGGGCATCCCGCGGGCACACGGAGGCCGCTCGCAAAGTTGGGCCCCATTCCGAGTCCGGCGGACCAACTTCGCCCACCCCCCCACCAAGGCTATAGCACACCCCCCGTTTTGGCCCTTTTCCGCTGGGCTGGTTTTGGGACGGGGTAGTTGGGGCGCTCGTTTTGGGCGCGGCTGTGCCCGGGGCATCCCGCGGGCACACGGAGGCCGCTCGCAAAGTTTGGCCCATTCCGAGTCCGGCGGACCAACTTAGCCCCACCCCCCCACCAAGGCTATAGCACACCCCCCGTTTTGGGCCCTTTTCCGCTGGGCGTGTTTTGGGACGGGGTAGTTGGGGCGCTCGTTTTTGGGCGCGGCTGTGCCCGGGGCATCCCGCGGGCACCACGGAGGCCGCTCGCCATAGTTTGGCCCATTCCGAGTCCGGCTGACCAACTTCGCCCCACCCCCCCACCAAGGCTATAGCACACCCCCGTTTGGCCCATTTCCGCTGGGCGGTTTGGACGGGGTAGTTGGGGCACTCGTTTTTGGGCGCGGCTGTGCCCGGGGCATCCCGCGGGCCAACGGAGGCCTCTCGCAAAGTTTGGGCCCAATTCCGAGTCAGGAGGACCACTTCGCCCCACCCCCCCCACCAAGGCTATAGCCCACCCCCCGTTTTGGCCCTTTTCCGCTGGGCGGTTTGGGACGGGGGGGCCTTCGGGCGCTCGTTTTTGGCGGCGGCTGTGCCCGGGGCATCCGCGGGCACACGGAGGCCGCTCGCAAAGTTTGGCCCCATTCCGAGTCCGGCGGACCAACTTAGCCCCACCCCCCCACCAGGCTATAGCACACCCCCTGTTTTGGCCCTTTTCCGCAGGGCGGTTTTGGGACGGGGTAGTGGGGCGCTCGTTTTGGGCGCGGCTGTGCCCGGGGCATCCCGCGGGCACACGGAGGCCGCTCGCAAAGTTTGGCCCCATTCCGAGTCCGGCGGACCAACTTCGCCCACCCCCCCACCAAGGCTATAGCACACCCCCCGTTTTGGCCCTTTTCCGCTGGGCGGTTTTGGGACGGGCGTAGTGGCGCTCGTTTTTGGGCGCGGCTGTGCCCGGGGCATCCCGCGGGCACACGGAGGCCGCTCGCAAAGTTTGGCCCCATTCCGAGTCCGGCGGACCAACTTCGCCCCACCCCCCCACCAAGGCTATAGCCCACCCCCCGTTTTGGCCCTTTTCCGCTGGGCGGTTTTGGGACGGGGTAGCTTGGGCGCTCGTTTTTGGGCGCGGCTGTGCCGGGGCATCCCGCGGGCACACGGAGGCCGCTCGCAAAGTTTGGCCCCATTCCGAGTCCGGCGGACCAACTTCGCCCCACCCCCCCACCAAGGCTATAGCACACCCCCCGTTTTGGCCCTTTTCCGCTGGGCGGTTTTGGGACGGGGTAGTTGGGGCGCTCGTTTTTGGGCGCGGCTGTGCCCGGGGCATCCCGCGGCACACGGAGGCCGCTCGCAAAGTTTGGCCCCATTCCGAGTCCGGCGGACCAACTTCGCCCCACCCCCCCACCAAGGCTATAGCACACCCCCCGTTTTGGCCCTTTTCCGCTGGGCGGTTTTGGGACGGGGTATTTGGGGCGCTCGTTTTTGGGCGCGGCTGTGCCCGGGGCATCCCGCGGGCACACGGAGGCCGCTCGCAAAGTTTGGCCCCATTCCGAGTCCGGCGGACCAACTTCGCCCCACCCCCCACCAAGGCTATAGCACACCCCCCGTTTTGGCCCTTTTCCGCTGGGCGGTTTTGGGACGGGGTAGTTGGGCGCTCGTTTTTGGGCGCGGCTGTGCCCGGGGCATCCCGCGGGCACACGGAGGCCGCTCGCAAAGTTTGGCCCCATTCCGAGTCCGGCGGACCAACTTCGCCCCACCCCCCACCAAGGCTATAGCACACCCCCCGTTTTGGCCCTTTTCCGCTGGGCGGTTTGGGACGGGGTAGTTGGGGCGCTCGTTTTTGGCGCGGCTGTGCCCGGGGCATCCCGCGGGCACACGGAGGCCGCTCGCAAAGTTTGGGCCCATTCCGAGTCCGGCGGACCAACTTCGCCCCACCCCCCACCAAGGCTATAGCACACCCCCCGTTTTGGCCCGTTTCCGCTGGGCGGTTTTGGGACGGGGGCCTTCGGGCGCTCGTTTTTGGGCGCGGCTGTGCCCGGGGCATCCCGCGGCACACGGAGGCCGTCGCAAAGTTTGGCCCCATTCCGAGTCCGGCGGACCAACTTCGCCCCACCCCCCCACCAAGGCTATAGCACACCCCCCGTTTTGGCCCTTTTCCGCTGGGCGGTTTTGGGACGGGGTAGTTGGGGCGCTCGTTTTTGGGCGCGGCTGTGCCCGGGCATCCCGCGGGCACACGGAGGCCGCTCGCAAAGTTTGGCCCCATTCCGAGTCCGGCGGACCAACTTCGCCCCACCCCCCCACCAAGGCTATAGCACACCCCCCGTTTTGGCCCTTTTCCGCTGGGCGGTTTTGGGACGGGGTAGTTGGGGCACTCGTTTTTGGGCGCGGCTGTGCCCGGGCATCCCGCGGGCACACGGAGGCCGCTCGCAAAGTTTGGCCCCATTCCGAGTCCGGAGGACCAACTTCGCCCCACCCCCCACCAAGGCTATAGCACACCCCCCGTTTTGGCCCTTTTCCGCTGGGCGGTTTTGGGACGGGGTAGTTGGGCGCTCGTTTTTGGGCGCGGCTGTGCCCGGGGCATCCCGCGGGCACACGGAGGCCGCTCGCAAAGTTTGGCCCCATTCCGAGTCCGGCGGACCAACTTCGCCCCACCCCCCCACCAAGGCTATAGCACACCCCCGTTTTGGCCCTTTTCCGCTGGGCGGTTTGGGACGGGGTAGTTGGGGGCTCGTTTTGGGGCGGCTGTGCCCGGGGCATCCCGCGGGCACACGGAGGCCGCTCGCAAAGTTTGGCCCCATTCCGAGTCCGGCGGACCAACTTCGCCCCACCCCCCCACCAAGGCTATAGCACACCCCCCGTTTTGGCCCTTTTCCGCTGGGCGGTTTTGGGACGGGGTAGTTGGGGCGCTCGTTTTTGGCGCGGCTGTGCCGGGGCATCCCGCGGGCACACGGAGGCCGGCTCGCAAAGTTTGGCCCCATTCCGAGTCCGGCGGACCAACTTCGCCCCACCCCCCCACCAAGGCTATAGCACACCCCCGTTTTGGCCCTTTTCCGCTGGGCGGTTTTGGGACGGGGTAGTTGGGGCGCTCGTTTTTGGCGCGGCTGTGCCCGGGGCATCCCGCGGGCACACGGAGGCCGCTCGCAAAGTTTGGCCCCATTCCGAGTCCGGCGGACCAACTTCGCCCCACCCCCCACCAAGGCTATAGCACACCCCCCGTTTTGGCCCTTTTCCGCTGGGCGGTTTTGGGACGGGGTAGTTGGGGCGCTCGTTTTTGGGCGCGGCTGTGCCCGGGGCATCCCGCGGGCACACGGAGGCCGCTCGCAAAGTTTGGCCCCATTCCGAGTCCGGCGGACCAACTTCGCCCCACCCCCCCACCAAGGCTATAGCACACCCCCCGTTTTGGCCCTTTTCCGCTGGGCGGTTTTGGGACGGGGTAGTTGGGGCGCTCGTTTTGGGCGCGGCTTGTGCCCGGGGCATCCCGCGGGCACACGGAGGCCGCTCGCAAAGTTTGGCCCATTCCGAGTCCGGCGGACCAACTTCGCCCCACCCCCCCACCAAGGCTATAGCACACCCCCGTTTTGGCCCTTTTCCGCTGGGCGGTTTTGGGACGGGGTAGTTGGGGCGCTCGTTTTTGGGCGCGCTGTGCCCGGGGCATCCCGCGGGCACACGGAGGCCGCTCGCAAGTTTGGCCCATTCCGAGTCCGGCGGACCAACTTCGCCCCACCCCCCACAAGGCTATAGCACACCCCCGTTTTGGCCCTTTTCGCTGGGCGGTTTTGGGACGGGGTAGTTGGGCGCTCGTTTTTGGCGCGGCTGTGCCCGGGGCATCCCGCGGGCACACGGAGGCCGCTCGCAAAGTTTGGCCCCATTCCGAGTCCGGCGGACCAACTTCGCCCCACCCCCCACCAAGGCTATAGCACACCCCCGTTTTGGCCCTTTTCCGCTGGGCGGTTTTGGGACGGGGTAGCTTGGGCGCTCGTTTTTGGGCGCGGCTGTGCCCGGGGCATCCCGCGGGCACACGGAGGCCGCTCGCAAAGTTTGGCCCATTCCGAGTCCGGCGGACCAACTTCGCCCCACCCCCCCACCAAGGCTATAGCACACCCCCCGTTTGGCCCTTTTCCGCTGGGCGGTTTTGGGACGGGGTAGTTCGGGCGCTCGTTTTTGGGCGCGGCTGTGCCCGGGGCATCCCGCGGGCACACGGAGGCCGCTCGCAAAGTTTGGCCCCATTCCGAGTCCGGCGGACCAACTTCGCCCCACCCCCCCACCAAGGCTATAGCCCACCCCCCGTTTTGGCCCTTTTCCGCTGGGCGGTTTTGGGACGGGGTAGTTGGGCGCTCGTTTTTGGGCGCGGCTGTGCCCGGGGCATCCCGCGGGCACACGGAGGCCGCTCGCAAAGTTTGGCCCCATTCCGAGTCCGGCGGACCAACTTCGCCCCACCCCCCCACCAAGGCTATAGCACACCCCCCGTTTTGGCCCTTTTCCGCTGGGCGGTTTTGGGACGGGGTAGTTGGGGCGCTCGTTTTTGGGCGCGGCTGTGCCCGGGGCATCCCGCGGGCACACGGAGGCCGCTCGCAAAGTTTGGCCCCATTCCGAGTCCGGCGGACCAACTTCGCCCCACCCCCCCACCAAGGCTATAGCACACCCCCCGTTTTGGCCCTTTTCCGCTGGGCGGTTTTGGGACGGGGTAGTTGGGGCGCTCGTTTTTGGGCGCGGCTGTGCCCGGGGCATCCCGCGGGCACACGGAGGCCGCTCGCAAAGTTTGGCCCCATTCCGAGTCCGGCGGACCAACTTCGCCCCACCCCCCCACCAAGGCTATAGCACACCCCCCGTTTTGGCCCTTTTCCGCTGGGCGGTTTTGGGACGGGGTAGTTGGGGCGCTCGTTTTTGGGCGCGGCTGTGCCCGGGGCATCCCGCGGGCACACGGAGGCCGCTCGCAAAGTTTGGCCCCATTCCGAGTCCGGCGGACCAACTTCGCCCCACCCCCCCACCAAGGCTATAGCACACCCCCCGTTTTGGCCCTTTTCCGCTGGGCGGTTTTGGGACGGGGTAGTTGGGGCGCTCGTTTTGGGCGCGGCTGTGCCCGGGGCATCCCGCGGGCACACGGAGGCCGCTCGCAAAGTTTGGCCCCATTCCGAGTCCGGCGGACCAACTTCGCCCCACCCCCCCACCAAGGCTATAGCACACCCCCGTTTTGGCCCTTTTCCGCTGGGCGGTTTTGGGACGGGGTAGTTGGGGCGCTCGTTTTTGGGCGCGGCTGTGCCCGGGGCATCCCGCGGGCACACGGAGGCCGCTCGCAAAGTTTGGCCCCATTCCGAGTCCGGCGGACCAACTTCGCCCCACCCCCCCACCAAGGCTATAGCACACCCCCCGTTTTGGCCCTTTTCCGCTGGGCGGTTTTGGGACGGGGTAGTTGGGGCGCTCGTTTTTGGGCGCGGCTGTGCCCGGGGCATCCCGCGGGCACACGGAGGCCGCTCGCAAAGTTTGGCCCATTCCGAGTCCGGCGGACCAACTTCGCCCCACCCCCCCACCAAGGCTATAGCACACCCCCCGTTTTGGCCCTTTTCCGCTGGGCGGTTTTGGGACGGGGGCTTCGGGGCGCTCGTTTTTGGGCGCGGCTGTGCCCGGGGCATCCCGCGGGCACACGGAGGCCGCTCGCAAAGTTTGGCCCCATTCCGAGTCCGGCGGACCAACTTCGCCCCACCCCCCACCAAGGCTATAGCACACCCCCCGTTTTGGCCCTTTTCCGCTGGGCGGTTTTGGGACGGGGTAGTTGGGGCGCTCGTTTTTGGGCGCGGCTGTGCCCGGGGCATCCCGCGGGCACACGGAGGCCGCTCGCAAAGTTTGGCCCCATTCCGAGTCCGGCGGACCAACTTCGCCCCACCCCCCCACCAAGGCTATAGCACACCCCCCGTTTTGGCCCTTTTCCGCTGGGCGGTTTTGGGACGGGGTAGTTGGGGCGCTCGTTTTTGGGCGCGGCTGTGCCCGGGGCATCCCGCGGGCACACGGAGGCCGCTCGCAAAGTTTGGCCCCATTCCGAGTCCGGCGGACCAACTTCGCCCCACCCCCCACCAAGGCTATAGCACACCCCCCGTTTTGGCCCTTTTCCGCTGGGCGGTTTTGGGACGGGGTAGTTGGGGCGCTCGTTTTTGGGCGCGGCTGTGCCCGGGGCATCCCGCGGGCACACGGAGGCCGCTCGCAAAGTTTGGCCCCATTCCGAGTCCGGCGGACCAACTTCGCCCCACCCCCCACCAAGGCTATAGCACACCCCCCGTTTTGGCCCTTTTCCGCTGGGCGGTTTTGGGACGGGGTAGTTGGGGCGCTCGTTTTTGGGCGCGGCTGTGCCCGGGGCATCCCGCGGGCACACGGAGGCCGCTCGCAAAGTTTGGCCCCATTCCGAGTCCGGCGGACCAACTTCGCCCCACCCCCCCACCAAGGCTATAGCACACCCCCCGTTTTGGCCCTTTTCCGCTGGGCGGTTTTGGGACGGGGTAGTTGGGCGCTCGTTTTTGGGCGCGGCTGTGCCCGGGGCATCCCGCGGGCACACGGAGGCCGCTCGCAAAGTTTGGCCCCATTCCGAGTCCGGCGGACCAACTTCGCCCCACCCCCCCACCAAGGCTATAGCACACCCCCCGTTTTGGCCCTTTTCCGCTGGGCGGTTTTGGGACGGGGTAGTTGGGCGCTCGTTTTTGGGCGCGGCTGTGCCCGGGGCATCCCGCGGGCACACGGAGGCCGCTCGCAAAGTTTGGCCCCATTCCGAGTCCGGCGGACCAACTTCGCCCCACCCCCCCACCAAGGCTATAGCACACCCCCCGTTTTGGCCCTTTTCCGCTGGGCGGTTTTGGGACGGGGTAGTTGGGCGCTCGTTTTTGGGCGCGGCTGTGCCCGGGCATCCCGCGGGCACACGGAGGCCGCTCGCAAAGTTTGGCCCCATTCCGAGTCCGGCGGACCAACTTCGCCCCACCCCCCCACCAAGGCTATAGCACACCCCCCGTTTTGGCCCTTTTCCGCTGGGCGGTTTTGGGACGGGGTAGTTGGGGCGCTCGTTTTTGGGCGCGGCTGTGCCCGGGGCATCCCGCGGGCACACGGAGGCCGCTCGCAAAGTTTGGCCCCATTCCGAGTCCGGCGGACCAACTTCGCCCCACCCCCCCACCAAGGCTATAGCACACCCCCCGTTTTGGCCCTTTTCCGCTGGGCGGTTTTGGGACGGGGTAGTTGGGCGCTCGTTTTTGGGCGCGGCTGTGCCCGGGGCATCCCGCGGGCACACGGAGGCCGCTCGCAAAGTTTGGCCCCATTCCGAGTCCGGCGGACCAACTTCGCCCCACCCCCCCACCAAGGCTATAGCACACCCCCCGTTTTGGCCCTTTTCCGCTGGGCGGTTTTGGGACGGGGGTAGTTCGGGCGCTCGTTTTTGGGCGCGGCTGTGCCGGGGCATCCCGCGGGCACACGGAGGCCGCTCGCAAAGTTTGGCCCCATTCCGAGTCCGGCGGACCAACTTCGCCCCACCCCCCCACCAAGGCTATAGCACACCCCCCGTTTTGGCCCTTTTCCGCTGGGCGGTTTTGGGACGGGGTAGTTGGGGCGCTCGTTTTTGGGCGCGGCTGTGCCCGGGGCATCCCGCGGGCACACGGAGGCCGCTCGCAAAGTTTGGCCCCATTCCGAGTCCGGCGGACCAACTTCGCCCCACCCCCCCACCAAGGCTATAGCACACCCCCCGTTTTGGCCCTTTTCCGCTGGGCGGTTTTGGGACGGGGTAGTTGGGGCGCTCGTTTTTGGGCGCGGCTGTGCCCGGGGCATCCCGCGGGCACACGGAGGCCGCTCGCAAAGTTTGGCCCCATTCCGAGTCCGGCGGACCAACTTCGCCCCACCCCCCCACCAAGGCTATAGCACACCCCCCGTTTTGGCCCTTTTCCGCTGGGCGGTTTTGGGACGGGGTAGTTGGGCGCTCGTTTTTGGGCGCGGCTGTGCCCGGGGCATCCCGCGGGCACACGGAGGCCGCTCGCAAAGTTTGGCCCCATTCCGAGTCCGGCGGACCAACTTCGCCCCACCCCCCCACCAAGGCTATAGCACACCCCCCGTTTTGG
Source organism: Citrus trifoliata (assembly GCA_018350135.1). NCBI lineage: Eukaryota > Viridiplantae > Streptophyta > Magnoliopsida > Sapindales > Rutaceae > Citrus > Citrus trifoliata. The sequence continues at coordinate 32,565 of VKKW01000583.1, read as the reverse complement.
CCCTTTTCCGCTGGGCGGTTTTGGGACGGGGTAGTTGGGCGCTCGTTTTTGGGCGCGGCTGTGCCCGGGGCATCCCGCGGGCACACGGAGGCCGCTCGCAAAGTTTGGCCCCATTCCGAGTCCGGCGGACCAACTTCGCCCCACCCCCCCACCAAGGCTATAGCACACCCCCGTTTTGGCCCTTTTCCGCTGGGCGGTTTTGGGACGGGGTAGTTGGGCGCTCGTTTTTGGGCGCGGCTGTGCCCGGGGCATCCCGCGGGCACACGGAGGCCGCTCGCAAAGTTTGGCCCCATTCCGAGTCCGGCGGACCAACTTCGCCCCACCCCCCCACCAAGGCTATAGCACACCCCCCGTTTTGGCCCTTTTCCGCTGGGCGGTTTTGGGACGGGGCTAGTTGGGCGCTCGTTTTTGGGCGCGGCTGTGCCCGGGGCATCCCGCGGGCACACGGAGGCCGCTCGCAAAGTTTGGCCCCATTCCGAGTCCGGCGGACCAACTTCGCCCCACCCCCCCACCAAGGCTATAGCACACCCCCCGTTTTGGCCCTTTTCCGCTGGGCGGTTTTGGGACGGGGGCTTCGGGCGCTCGTTTTTGGGCGCGGCTGTGCCCGGGGCATCCCGCGGGCACACGGAGGCCGCTCGCAAAGTTTGGCCCCATTCCGAGTCCGGCGGACCAACTTCGCCCCACCCCCCCACCAAGGCTATAGCACACCCCCCGTTTTGGCCCTTTTCCGCTGGGCGGTTTTGGGACGGGGTAGTTGGGCGCTCGTTTTTGGGCGCGGCTGTGCCCGGGGCATCCCGCGGGCACACGGAGGCCGCTCGCAAAGTTTGGCCCCATTCCGAGTCCGGCGGACCAACTTAGCCCCACCCCCCCACCAAGGCTATAGCACACCCCCCGTTTTGGCCCTTTTCCGCTGGGCGGTTTTGGGACGGGGTAGTTGGGGCGCTCGTTTTTGGGCGCGGCTGTGCCCGGGGCATCCCGCGGGCACACGGAGGCCGCTCGCAAAGTTTGGCCCCATTCCGAGTCCGGCGGACCAACTTCGCCCCACCCCCCACCAAGGCTATAGCACACCCCCCGTTTTGGCCCTTTTCCGCTGGGCGGTTTTGGGACGGGGTAGTTGGGGCGCTCGTTTTTGGGCGCGGCTGTGCCCGGGGCATCCCGCGGGCACACGGAGGCCGCTCGCAAAGTTTGGCCCCATTCCGAGTCCGGCGGACCAACTTCGCCCCACCCCCCCACCAAGGCTATAGCACACCCCCCGTTTTGGCCCTTTTCCGCTGGGCGGTTTTGGGACGGGGTAGTTGGGGCGCTCGTTTTTGGGCGCGGCTGTGCCCGGGGCATCCCGCGGGCACACGGAGGCCGCTCGCAAAGTTTGGCCCCATTCCGAGTCCGGAGGACCAACTTCGCCCCACCCCCCCACCAAGGCTATAGCACACCCCCCGTTTTGGCCCTTTTCCGCTGGGCGGTTTTGGGACGGGGTAGTTGGGGCGCTCGTTTTTGGGCGCGGCTGTGCCCGGGGCATCCCGCGGGCACACGGAGGCCGCTCGCAAAGTTTGGCCCCATTCCGAGTCCGGCGGACCAACTTCGCCCCACCCCCCCACCAAGGCTATAGCACACCCCCGTTTTGGCCCTTTTCCGCTGGGCGGTTTTGGGACGGGGTAGTTGGGCGCTCGTTTTTGGGCGCGGCTGTGCCCGGGGCATCCCGCGGGCACACGGAGGCCGCTCGCAAAGTTTGGCCCCATTCCGAGTCCGGCGGACCAACTTCGCCCCACCCCCCCACCAAGGCTATAGCACACCCCCCGTTTTGGCCCTTTTCCGCTGGGCGGTTTTGGGACGGGGTAGTTGGGGCGCTCGTTTTTGGGCGCGGCTGTGCCCGGGGCATCCCGCGGGCACACGGAGGCCGCTCGCAAAGTTTGGCCCCATTCCGAGTCCGGCGGACCAACTTCGCCCCACCCCCCCACCAAGGCTATAGCACACCCCCCGTTTTGGCCCTTTTCCGCTGGGCGGTTTTGGGACGGGGTAGTTGGGGCGCTCGTTTTTGGGCGCGGCTGTGCCCGGGGCATCCCGCGGGCACACGGAGGCCGCTCGCAAAGTTTGGCCCCATTCCGAGTCCGGCGGACCAACTTCGCCCCACCCCCCCACCAAGGCTATAGCACACCCCCGTTTTGGCCCTTTTCCGCTGGGCGGTTTTGGGACGGGGTAGTTGGGCGCTCGTTTTTGGGCGCGGCTGTGCCCGGGGCATCCCGCGGGCACACGGAGGCCGCTCGCAAAGTTTGGCCCCATTCCGAGTCCGGCGGACCAACTTCGCCCCACCCCCCCACCAAGGCTATAGCACACCCCCCGTTTTGGCCCTTTTCCGCTGGGCGGTTTTGGGACGGGGTAGTTGGGCGCTCGTTTTTGGGCGCGGCTGTGCCCGGGGCATCCCGCGGGCACACGGAGGCCGCTCGCAAAGTTTGGCCCCATTCCGAGTCCGGCGGACCAACTTCGCCCCACCCCCCCACCAAGGCTATAGCACACCCCCGTTTTGGCCCTTTTCCGCTGGGCGGTTTTGGGACGGGGTAGTTGGGCGCTCGTTTTTGGGCGCGGCTGTGCCCGGGGCATCCCGCGGGCACACGGAGGCCGCTCGCAAAGTTTGGCCCCATTCCGAGTCCGGCGGACCAACTTCGCCCCACCCCCCCACCAAGGCTATAGCACACCCCCGTTTTGGCCCTTTTCCGCTGGGCGGTTTTGGGACGGGGTAGTTGGGCGCTCGTTTTTGGGCGCGGCTGTGCCCGGGGCATCCCGCGGGCACACGGAGGCCGCTCGCAAAGTTTGGCCCCATTCCGAGTCCGGCGGACCAACTTCGCCCCACCCCCCCACCAAGGCTATAGCACACCCCCCGTTTTGGCCCTTTTCCGCTGGGCGGTTTTGGGACGGGGTAGTTGGGGCGCTCGTTTTTGGGCGCGGCTGTGCCCGGGGCATCCCGCGGGCACACGGAGGCCGCTCGCAAAGTTTGGCCCCATTCCGAGTCCGGCGGACCAACTTCGCCCCACCCCCCCACCAAGGCTATAGCACACCCCCCGTTTTGGCCCTTTTCCGCTGGGCGGTTTTGGGACGGGGTAGTTGGGGCGCTCGTTTTTGGGCGCGGCTGTGCCCGGGGCATCCCGCGGGCACACGGAGGCCGCTCGCAAAGTTTGGCCCATTCCGAGTCCGGCGGACCAACTTCGCCCCACCCCCCCACCAAGGCTATAGCACACCCCCCGTTTTGGCCCTTTTCCGCTGGGCGGTTTTGGGACGGGGTAGTTGGGGCGCTCGTTTTTGGGCGCGGCTGTGCCCGGGGCATCCCGCGGGCACACGGAGGCCGCTCGCAAAGTTTGGCCCCATTCCGAGTCCGGCGGACCAACTTCGCCCCACCCCCCCACCAAGGCTATAGCACACCCCCCGTTTTGGCCCTTTTCCGCTGGGCGGTTTTGGGACGGGGTAGTTGGGGCGCTCGTTTTTGGGCGCGGCTGTGCCCGGGGCATCCCGCGGGCACACGGAGGCCGCTCGCAAAGTTTGGCCCCATTCCGAGTCCGGCGGACCAACTTCGCCCCACCCCCCCACCAAGGCTATAGCACACCCCCCGTTTTGGCCCTTTTCCGCTGGGCGGTTTTGGGACGGGGTAGTTGGGGCGCTCGTTTTTGGGCGCGGCTGTGCCCGGGGCATCCCGCGGGCACACGGAGGCCGCTCGCAAAGTTTGGCCCCATTCCGAGTCCGGCGGACCAACTTCGCCCCACCCCCCCACCAAGGCTATAGCACACCCCCCGTTTTGGCCCTTTTCCGCTGGGCGGTTTTGGGACGGGGTAGTTGGGGCGCTCGTTTTTGGGCGCGGCTGTGCCCGGGGCATCCCGCGGGCACACGGAGGCCGCTCGCAAAGTTTGGCCCCATTCCGAGTCCGGCGGACCAACTTCGCCCCACCCCCCCACCAAGGCTATAGCACACCCCCGTTTTGGCCCTTTTCCGCTGGGCGGTTTTGGGACGGGGGTAGTTGGGCGCTCGTTTTTGGGCGCGGCTGTGCCCGGGGCATCCCGCGGGCACACGGAGGCCGCTCGCAAAGTTTGGCCCCATTCCGAGTCCGGCGGACCAACTTCGCCCCACCCCCCCACCAAGGCTATAGCACACCCCCCGTTTTGGCCCTTTTCCGCTGGGCGGTTTTGGGACGGGGTAGCTTGGGGCGCTCGTTTTTGGGCGCGGCTGTGCCCGGGGCATCCCGCGGGCACACGGAGGCCGCTCGCAAAGTTTGGCCCCATTCCGAGTCCGGCGGACCAACTTCGCCCCACCCCCCCACCAAGGCTATAGCACACCCCCCGTTTTGGCCCTTTTCCGCTGGGCGGTTTTGGGACGGGGTAGTTGGGCGCTCGTTTTTGGGCGCGGCTGTGCCCGGGGCATCCCGCGGGCACACGGAGGCCGCTCGCAAAGTTTGGCCCCATTCCGAGTCCGGCGGACCAACTTCGCCCCACCCCCCCACCAAGGCTATAGCACACCCCCCGTTTTGGCCCTTTTCCGCTGGGCGGTTTTGGGACGGGGTAGTTGGGGCGCTCGTTTTTGGGCGCGGCTGTGCCCGGGGCATCCCGCGGGCACACGGAGGCCGCTCGCAAAGTTTGGCCCCATTCCGAGTCCGGCGGACCAACTTCGCCCCACCCCCCCACCAAGGCTATAGCACACCCCCCGTTTTGGCCCTTTTCCGCTGGGCGGTTTTGGGACGGGGGCTTCGGGCGCTCGTTTTTGGGCGCGGCTGTGCCCGGGGCATCCCGCGGGCACACGGAGGCCGCTCGCAAAGTTTGGCCCCATTCCGAGTCCGGCGGACCAACTTCGCCCCACCCCCCCACCAAGGCTATAGCACACCCCCCGTTTTGGCCCTTTTCCGCTGGGCGGTTTTGGGACGGGGTAGTTGGGCGCTCGTTTTTGGGCGCGGCTGTGCCCGGGGCATCCCGCGGGCACACGGAGGCCGCTCGCAAAGTTTGGCCCCATTCCGAGTCCGGCGGACCAACTTCGCCCCACCCCCCCACCAAGGCTATAGCACACCCCCCGTTTTGGCCCTTTTCCGCTGGGCGGTTTTGGGACGGGGTAGTTGGGCGCTCGTTTTTGGGCGCGGCTGTGCCCGGGGCATCCCGCGGGCACACGGAGGCCGCTCGCAAAGTTTGGCCCCATTCCGAGTCCGGCGGACCAACTTCGCCCCACCCCCCCACCAAGGCTATAGCACACCCCCCGTTTTGGCCCTTTTCCGCTGGGCGGTTTTGGGACGGGGTAGTTGGGGCGCTCGTTTTTGGGCGCGGCTGTGCCCGGGGCATCCCGCGGGCACACGGAGGCCGCTCGCAAAGTTTGGCCCCATTCCGAGTCCGGCGGACCAACTTCGCCCCACCCCCCCACCAAGGCTATAGCACACCCCCCGTTTTGGCCCTTTTCCGCTGGGCGGTTTTGGGACGGGGTAGTTGGGCGCTCGTTTTTGGGCGCGGCTGTGCCCGGGGCATCCCGCGGGCACACGGAGGCCGCTCGCAAAGTTTGGCCCCATTCCGAGTCCGGCGGACCAACTTCGCCCCACCCCCCCACCAAGGCTATAGCACACCCCCGTTTTGGCCCTTTTCCGCTGGGCGGTTTTGGGACGGGGTAGTTGGGCGCTCGTTTTTGGGCGCGGCTGTGCCCGGGGCATCCCGCGGGCACACGGAGGCCGCTCGCAAAGTTTGGCCCCATTCCGAGTCCGGCGGACCAACTTCGCCCCACCCCCCCACCAAGGCTATAGCACACCCCCCGTTTTGGCCCTTTTCCGCTGGGCGGTTTTGGGACGGGGTAGTTGGGCGCTCGTTTTTGGGCGCGGCTGTGCCCGGGGCATCCCGCGGGCACACGGAGGCCGCTCGCAAAGTTTGGCCCCATTCCGAGTCCGGCGGACCAACTTCGCCCCACCCCCCACCAAGGCTATAGCACACCCCCCGTTTTGGCCCTTTTCCGCTGGGCGGTTTTGGGACGGGGTAGTTGGGGCGCTCGTTTTTGGGCGCGGCTGTGCCCGGGGCATCCCGCGGGCACACGGAGGCCGCTCGCAAAGTTTGGCCCCATTCCGAGTCCGGCGGACCAACTTCGCCCCACCCCCCCACCAAGGCTATAGCACACCCCCCGTTTTGGCCCTTTTCCGCTGGGCGGTTTTGGGACGGGGTAGTTGGGGCGCTCGTTTTTGGGCGCGGCTGTGCCCGGGGCATCCCGCGGGCACACGGAGGCCGCTCGCAAAGTTTGGCCCCATTCCGAGTCCGGCGGACCAACTTCGCCCCACCCCCCCACCAAGGCTATAGCACACCCCCCGTTTTGGCCCTTTTCCGCTGGGCGGTTTTGGGACGGGGTAGTTGGGGCGCTCGTTTTTGGGCGCGGCTGTGCCCGGGGCATCCCGCGGGCACACGGAGGCCGCTCGCAAAGTTTGGCCCATTCCGAGTCCGGCGGACCAACTTCGCCCACCCCCCCACCAAGGCTATAGCACACCCCCCGTTTTGGCCCTTTTCCGCTGGGCGGTTTTGGGACGGGGGCTTGGGCGCTCGTTTTTGGGCGCGGCTGTGCCCGGGGCATCCCGCGGGCACACGGAGGCCGCTCGCAAAGTTTGGCCCCATTCCGAGTCCGGCGGACCAACTTCGCCCCACCCCCCCACCAAGGCTATAGCACACCCCCCGTTTTGGCCCTTTTCCGCTGGGCGGTTTTGGGACGGGGTAGTTGGGCGCTCGTTTTTGGGCGCGGCTGTGCCCGGGGCATCCCGCGGGCACACGGAGGCCGCTCGCAAAGTTTGGCCCATTCCGAGTCCGGCGGACCAACTTCGCCCCACCCCCCCACCAAGGCTATAGCACACCCCCCGTTTTGGCCCTTTTCCGCTGGGCGGTTTTGGGACGGGGGCCTTCGGGCGCTCGTTTTTGGGCGCGGCTGTGCCCGGGGCATCCCGCGGGCACACGGAGGCCGCTCGCAAAGTTTGGCCCCATTCCGAGTCCGGCGGACCAACTTCGCCCCACCCCCCCACCAAGGCTATAGCACACCCCCCGTTTTGGCCCTTTTCCGCTGGGCGGTTTTGGGACGGGGTAGTTGGGCGCTCGTTTTTGGGCGCGGCTGTGCCCGGGGCATCCCGCGGGCACACGGAGGCCGCTCGCAAAGTTTGGCCCCATTCCGAGTCCGGCGGACCAACTTCGCCCCACCCCCCCACCAAGGCTATAGCACACCCCCCGTTTTGGCCCTTTTCCGCTGGGCGGTTTTGGGACGGGGTAGTTGGGCGCTCGTTTTTGGGCGCGGCTGTGCCCGGGGCATCCCGCGGGCACACGGAGGCCGCTCGCAAAGTTTGGCCCCATTCCGAGTCCGGCGGACCAACTTCGCCCCACCCCCCCACCAAGGCTATAGCACACCCCCCGTTTTGGCCCTTTTCCGCTGGGCGGTTTTGGGACGGGGGTAGTTGGGCGCTCGTTTTTGGGCGCGGCTGTGCCCGGGGCATCCCGCGGGCACACGGAGGCCGCTCGCAAAGTTTGGCCCCATTCCGAGTCCGGCGGACCAACTTCGCCCCACCCCCCCACCAAGGCTATAGCACACCCCCGTTTTGGCCCTTTTCCGCTGGGCGGTTTTGGGACGGGGTAGTTGGGCGCTCGTTTTTGGGCGCGGCTGTGCCCGGGGCATCCCGCGGGCACACGGAGGCCGCTCGCAAAGTTTGGCCCCATTCCGAGTCCGGCGGACCAACTTCGCCCCACCCCCCCACCAAGGCTATAGCACACCCCCCGTTTTGGCCCTTTTCCGCTGGGCGGTTTTGGGACGGGGGCTTCGGGGCGCTCGTTTTTGGGCGCGGCTGTGCCCGGGGCATCCCGCGGGCACACGGAGGCCGCTCGCAAAGTTTGGCCCCATTCCGAGTCCGGCGGACCAACTTCGCCCCACCCCCCCACCAAGGCTATAGCACACCCCCCGTTTTGGCCCTTTTCCGCTGGGCGGTTTTGGGACGGGGTAGTTGGGGCGCTCGTTTTTGGGCGCGGCTGTGCCCGGGGCATCCCGCGGGCACACGGAGGCCGCTCGCAAAGTTTGGCCCCATTCCGAGTCCGGCGGACCAACTTCGCCCCACCCCCCCACCAAGGCTATAGCACACCCCCCGTTTTGGCCCTTTTCCGCTGGGCGGTTTTGGGACGGGGTAGTTGGGCGCTCGTTTTTGGGCGCGGCTGTGCCCGGGGCATCCCGCGGGCACACGGAGGCCGCTCGCAAAGTTTGGCCCCATTCCGAGTCCGGCGGACCAACTTCGCCCCACCCCCCCACCAAGGCTATAGCACACCCCCCGTTTTGGCCCTTTTCCGCTGGGCGGTTTTGGGACGGGGTAGTTGGGCGCTCGTTTTTGGGCGCGGCTGTGCCCGGGGCATCCCGCGGGCACACGGAGGCCGCTCGCAAAGTTTGGCCCCATTCCGAGTCCGGCGGACCAACTTCGCCCCACCCCCCCACCAAGGCTATAGCACACCCCCCGTTTTGGCCCTTTTCCGCTGGGCGGTTTTGGGACGGGGTAGTTGGGGCGCTCGTTTTTGGGCGCGGCTGTGCCCGGGGCATCCCGCGGGCACACGGAGGCCGCTCGCAAAGTTTGGCCCCATTCCGAGTCCGGCGGACCAACTTCGCCCCACCCCCCCACCAAGGCTATAGCACACCCCCCGTTTTGGCCCTTTTCCGCTGGGCGGTTTTGGGACGGGGTAGTTGGGGCGCTCGTTTTTGGGCGCGGCTGTGCCCGGGGCATCCCGCGGGCACACGGAGGCCGCTCGCAAAGTTTGGCCCCATTCCGAGTCCGGCGGACCAACTTCGCCCCACCCCCCCACCAAGGCTATAGCACACCCCCCGTTTTGGCCCTTTTCCGCTGGGCGGTTTTGGGACGGGGTAGTTGGGGCGCTCGTTTTTGGGCGCGGCTGTGCCCGGGGCATCCCGCGGGCACACGGAGGCCGCTCGCAAAGTTTGGCCCCATTCCGAGTCCGGCGGACCAACTTCGCCCCACCCCCCCACCAAGGCTATAGCACACCCCCCGTTTTGGCCCTTTTCCGCTGGGCGGTTTTGGGACGGGGTAGTTGGGGCGCTCGTTTTTGGGCGCGGCTGTGCCCGGGGCATCCCGCGGGCACACGGAGGCCGCTCGCAAAGTTTGGCCCCATTCCGAGTCCGGCGGACCAACTTCGCCCCACCCCCCCACCAAGGCTATAGCACACCCCCCGTTTTGGCCCTTTTCCGCTGGGCGGTTTTGGGACGGGGTAGTTGGGCGCTCGTTTTTGGGCGCGGCTGTGCCCGGGGCATCCCGCGGGCACACGGAGGCCGCTCGCAAAGTTTGGCCCCATTCCGAGTCCGGCGGACCAACTTCGCCCCACCCCCCCACCAAGGCTATAGCACACCCCCCGTTTTGGCCCTTTTCCGCTGGGCGGTTTTGGGACGGGGTAGTTGGGCGCTCGTTTTTGGGCGCGGCTGTGCCCGGGGCATCCCGCGGGCACACGGAGGCCGCTCGCAAAGTTTGGCCCCATTCCGAGTCCGGCGGACCAACTTCGCCCCACCCCCCCACCAAGGCTATAGCACACCCCCCGTTTTGGCCCTTTTCCGCTGGGCGGTTTTGGGACGGGGTAGTTGGGGCGCTCGTTTTTGGGCGCGGCTGTGCCCGGGGCATCCCGCGGGCACACGGAGGCCGCTCGCAAAGTTTGGCCCCATTCCGAGTCCGGCGGACCAACTTCGCCCCACCCCCCCACCAAGGCTATAGCACACCCCCCGTTTTGGCCCTTTTCCGCTGGGCGGTTTTGGGACGGGGGTAGTTGGGCGCTCGTTTTTGGGCGCGGCTGTGCCCGGGGCATCCCGCGGGCACACGGAGGCCGCTCGCAAAGTTTGGCCCCATTCCGAGTCCGGCGGACCAACTTCGCCCCACCCCCCCACCAAGGCTATAGCACACCCCCCGTTTTGGCCCTTTTCCGCTGGGCGGTTTTGGGACGGGGTAGTTGGGCGCTCGTTTTTGGGCGCGGCTGTGCCCGGGGCATCCCGCGGGCACACGGAGGCCGCTCGCAAAGTTTGGCCCCATTCCGAGTCCGGCGGACCAACTTCGCCCCACCCCCCCACCAAGGCTATAGCACACCCCCCGTTTTGGCCCTTTTCCGCTGGGCGGTTTTGGGACGGGGTAGTTGGGGCGCTCGTTTTTGGGCGCGGCTGTGCCCGGGGCATCCCGCGGGCACACGGAGGCCGCTCGCAAAGTTTGGCCCCATTCCGAGTCCGGCGGACCAACTTCGCCCCACCCCCCCACCAAGGCTATAGCACACCCCCCGTTTTGGCCCTTTTCCGCTGGGCGGTTTTGGGACGGGGTAGTTGGGCGCTCGTTTTTGGGCGCGGCTGTGCCCGGGGCATCCCGCGGGCACACGGAGGCCGCTCGCAAAGTTTGGCCCCATTCCGAGTCCGGCGGACCAACTTCGCCCCACCCCCCCACCAAGGCTATAGCACACCCCCCGTTTTGGCCCTTTTCCGCTGGGCGGTTTTGGGACGGGGTAGCTTCGGGCGCTCGTTTTTGGGCGCGGCTGTGCCCGGGGCATCCCGCGGGCACACGGAGGCCGCTCGCAAAGTTTGGCCCCATTCCGAGTCCGGCGGACCAACTTCGCCCCACCCCCCCACCAAGGCTATAGCACACCCCCCGTTTTGGCCCTTTTCCGCTGGGCGGTTTTGGGACGGGGTAGTTGGGGCGCTCGTTTTTGGGCGCGGCTGTGCCCGGGGCATCCCGCGGGCACACGGAGGCCGCTCGCAAAGTTTGGCCCCATTCCGAGTCCGGCGGACCAACTTCGCCCCACCCCCCCACCAAGGCTATAGCACACCCCCCGTTTTGGCCCTTTTCCGCTGGGCGGTTTTGGGACGGGGTAGTTGGGGCGCTCGTTTTTGGGCGCGGCTGTGCCCGGGGCATCCCGCGGGCACACGGAGGCCGCTCGCAAAGTTTGGCCCCATTCCGAGTCCGGCGGACCAACTTCGCCCCACCCCCCCACCAAGGCTATAGCACACCCCCCGTTTTGGCCCTTTTCCGCTGGGCGGTTTTGGGACGGGGTAGTTGGGGCGCTCGTTTTTGGGCGCGGCTGTGCCCGGGGCATCCCGCGGGCACACGGAGGCCGCTCGCAAAGTTTGGCCCCATTCCGAGTCCGGCGGACCAACTTCGCCCCACCCCCCCACCAAGGCTATAGCACACCCCCCGTTTTGGCCCTTTTCCGCTGGGCGGTTTTGGGACGGGGTAGTTGGGGCGCTCGTTTTTGGGCGCGGCTGTGCCCGGGGCATCCCGCGGGCACACGGAGGCCGCTCGCAAAGTTTGGCCCCATTCCGAGTCCGGCGGACCAACTTCGCCCCACCCCCCCACCAAGGCTATAGCACACCCCCCGTTTTGGCCCTTTTCCGCTGGGCGGTTTTGGGACGGGGTAGTTGGGCGCTCGTTTTTGGGCGCGGCTGTGCCCGGGGCATCCCGCGGGCACACGGAGGCCGCTCGCAAAGTTTGGCCCCATTCCGAGTCCGGCGGACCAACTTCGCCCCACCCCCCCACCAAGGCTATAGCACACCCCCCGTTTTGGCCCTTTTCCGCTGGGCGGTTTTGGGACGGGGGTAGTTGGGGCGCTCGTTTTTGGGCGCGGCTGTGCCCGGGGCATCCCGCGGGCACACGGAGGCCGCTCGCAAAGTTTGGCCCCATTCCGAGTCCGGCGGACCAACTTCGCCCCACCCCCCCACCAAGGCTATAGCACACCCCCCGTTTTGGCCCTTTTCCGCTGGGCGGTTTTGGGACGGGGTAGTTGGGCGCTCGTTTTTGGGCGCGGCTGTGCCCGGGGCATCCCGCGGGCACACGGAGGCCGCTCGCAAAGTTTGGCCCCATTCCGAGTCCGGCGGACCAACTTCGCCCCACCCCCCCACCAAGGCTATAGCACACCCCCCGTTTTGGCCCTTTTCCGCTGGGCGGTTTTGGGACGGGGGAGTTGGGGCGCTCGTTTTTGGGCGCGGCTGTGCCCGGGGCATCCCGCGGGCACACGGAGGCCGCTCGCAAAGTTTGGCCCCATTCCGAGTCCGGCGGACCAACTTCGCCCCACCCCCCCACCAAGGCTATAGCACACCCCCCGTTTTGGCCCTTTTCCGCTGGGCGGTTTTGGGACGGGGTAGTTGGGGCGCTCGTTTTTGGGCGCGGCTGTGCCCGGGGCATCCCGCGGGCACACGGAGGCCGCTCGCAAAGTTTGGCCCCATTCCGAGTCCGGCGGACCAACTTCGCCCCACCCCCCCACCAAGGCTATAGCACACCCCCCGTTTTGGCCCTTTTCCGCTGGGCGGTTTTGGGACGGGGGCCTTCGGGCGCTCGTTTTTGGGCGCGGCTGTGCCCGGGGCATCCCGCGGGCACACGGAGGCCGCTCGCAAAGTTTGGCCCCATTCCGAGTCCGGCGGACCAACTTCGCCCCACCCCCCCACCAAGGCTATAGCACACCCCCCGTTTTGGCCCTTTTCCGCTGGGCGGTTTTGGGACGGGGTAGTTGGGGCGCTCGTTTTGGGCGCGGCTGTGCCCGGGGCATCCCGCGGGCACACGGAGGCCGCTCGCAAAGTTTGGCCCCATTCCGAGTCCGGCGGACCAACTTCGCCCCACCCCCCCACCAAGGCTATAGCACACCCCCCGTTTTGGCCCTTTTCCGCTGGGCGGTTTTGGGACGGGGTAGTTGGGGCGCTCGTTTTTGGGCGCGGCTGTGCCCGGGGCATCCCGCGGGCACACGGAGGCCGCTCGCAAAGTTTGGCCCCATTCCGAGTCCGGCGGACCAACTTCGCCCCACCCCCCCACCAAGGCTATAGCACACCCCCCGTTTTGGCCCTTTTCCGCTGGGCGGTTTTGGGACGGGGTAGTTGGGGCGCTCGTTTTTGGGCGCGGCTGTGCCCGGGGCATCCCGCGGGCACACGGAGGCCGCTCGCAAAGTTTGGCCCCATTCCGAGTCCGGCGGACCAACTTCGCCCCACCCCCCCACCAAGGCTATAGCACACCCCCCGTTTTGGCCCTTTTCCGCTGGGCGGTTTTGGGACGGGGTAGTTGGGGCGCTCGTTTTTGGGCGCGGCTGTGCCCGGGGCATCCCGCGGGCACACGGAGGCCGCTCGCAAAGTTTGGCCCCATTCCGAGTCCGGCGGACCAACTTCGCCCCACCCCCCCACCAAGGCTATAGCACACCCCCCGTTTTGGCCCTTTTCCGCTGGGCGGTTTTGGGACGGGGTAGTTGGGGCGCTCGTTTTTGGGCGCGGCTGTGCCCGGGGCATCCCGCGGGCACACGGAGGCCGCTCGCAAAGTTTGGCCCCATTCCGAGTCCGGCGGACCAACTTCGCCCCACCCCCCCACCAAGGCTATAGCACACCCCCCGTTTTGGCCCTTTTCCGCTGGGCGGTTTTGGGACGGGGTAGTTGGGCGCTCGTTTTTGGGCGCGGCTGTGCCCGGGGCATCCCGCGGGCACACGGAGGCCGCTCGCAAAGTTTGGCCCCATTCCGAGTCCGGCGGACCAACTTCGCCCCACCCCCCCACCAAGGCTATAGCACACCCCCCGTTTTGGCCCTTTTCCGCTGGGCGGTTTTGGGACGGGGTAGTTGGGCGCTCGTTTTTGGGCGCGGCTGTGCCCGGGGCATCCCGCGGGCACACGGAGGCCGCTCGCAAAGTTTGGCCCCATTCCGAGTCCGGCGGACCAACTTCGCCCCACCCCCCCACCAAGGCTATAGCCCACCCCCCGTTTTGGCCCTTTTCCGCTGGGCGGTTTTGGGACGGGGGCCTTCGGGCGCTCGTTTTTGGGCGCGGCTGTGCCCGGGGCATCCCGCGGGCACACGGAGGCCGCTCGCAAAGTTTGGCCCCATTCCGAGTCCGGAGGACCAACTTCGCCCCACCCCCCCACCAAGGCTATAGCACACCCCTCGTTTTGGCCCTTTTCCGCTGGGCGGTTTTGGGACGGGGTAGCTTCGGGCGCTCGTTTTTGGGCGCGGCTGTGCCCGGGGCATCCCGCGGGCACACGGAGGCCGCTCGCAAAGTTTGGCCCCATTCCGAGTCCGGCGGACCAACTTCGCCCCACCCCCCCACCAAGGCTATAGCACACCCCCCGTTTTGGCCCTTTTCCGCTGGGCGGTTTTGGGACGGGGTAGTTGGGGCGCTCGTTTTTGGGCGCGGCTGTGCCCGGGGCATCCCGCGGGCACACGGAGGCCGCTCGCAAAGTTTGGCCCCATTCCGAGTCCGGCGGACCAACTTCGCCCCACCCCCCCACCAAGGCTATAGCACACCCCCCGTTTTGGCCCTTTTCCGCTGGGCGGTTTTGGGACGGGGTAGTTGGGCGCTCGTTTTTGGGCGCGGCTGTGCCCGGGGCATCCCGCGGGCACACGGAGGCCGCTCGCAAAGTTTGGCCCCATTCCGAGTCCGGCGGACCAACTTCGCCCCACCCCCCCACCAAGGCTATAGCACACCCCCGTTTTGGCCCTTTTCCGCTGGGCGGTTTTGGGACGGGGTAGTTGGGGCGCTCGTTTTTGGGCGCGGCTGTGCCCGGGGCATCCCGCGGGCACACGGAGGCCGCTCGCAAAGTTTGGCCCCATTCCGAGTCCGGAGGACCAACTTCGCCCCACCCCCCCACCAAGGCTATAGCACACCCCCCGTTTTGGCCCTTTTCCGCTGGGCGGTTTTGGGACGGGGTAGTTGGGCGCTCGTTTTTGGGCGCGGCTGTGCCCGGGGCATCCCGCGGGCACACGGAGGCCGCTCGCAAAGTTTGGCCCCATTCCGAGTCCGGCGGACCAACTTCGCCCCACCCCCCCACCAAGGCTATAGCACACCCCCCGTTTTGGCCCTTTTCCGCTGGGCGGTTTTGGGACGGGGTAGTTGGGCGCTCGTTTTTGGGCGCGGCTGTGCCCGGGGCATCCCGCGGGCACACGGAGGCCGCTCGCAAAGTTTGGCCCCATTCCGAGTCCGGCGGACCAACTTCGCCCCACCCCCCCACCAAGGCTATAGCACACCCCCCGTTTTGGCCCTTTTCCGCTGGGCGGTTTTGGGACGGGGTAGTTGGGCGCTCGTTTTTGGGCGCGGCTGTGCCCGGGCATCCCGCGGGCACACGGAGGCCGCTCGCAAAGTTTGGCCCCATTCCGAGTCCGGCGGACCAACTTCGCCCCACCCCCCCACCAAGGCTATAGCACACCCCCCGTTTTGGCCCTTTTCCGCTGGGCGGTTTTGGGACGGGGTAGTTGGGGCGCTCGTTTTTGGGCGCGGCTGTGCCCGGGGCATCCCGCGGGCACACGGAGGCCGCTCGCAAAGTTTGGCCCCATTCCGAGTCCGGCGGACCAACTTAGCCCCACCCCCCCCACCAAGGCTATAGCACACCCCCCGTTTTGGCCCTTTTCCGCTGGGCGGTTTTGGGACGGGGTAGTTGGGCGCTCGTTTTTGGGCGCGGCTGTGCCCGGGGCATCCCGCGGGCACACGGAGGCCGCTCGCAAAGTTTGGCCCCATTCCGAGTCCGGCGGACCAACTTAGCCCCACCCCCCCACCAAGGCTATAGCACACCCCCGTTTTGGCCCTTTTCCGCTGGGCGGTTTTGGGACGGGGTAGTTGGGGCGCTCGTTTTTGGGCGCGGCTGTGCCCGGGGCATCCCGCGGGCACACGGAGGCCGCTCGCAAAGTTTGGCCCATTCCGAGTCCGGCGGACCAACTTCGCCCCACCCCCCCACCAAGGCTATAGCACACCCCCCGTTTTGGCCCTTTTCCGCTGGGCGGTTTTGGGACGGGGCTAGTTGGGCGCTCGTTTTTGGGCGCGGCTGTGCCCGGGGCATCCCGCGGGCACACGGAGGCCGGCTCGCAAAGTTTGGCCCCATTCCGAGTCCGGAGGACCAACTTCGCCCCACCCCCCCACCAAGGCTATAGCACACCCCCGTTTTGGCCCTTTTCCGCTGGGCGGTTTTGGGACGGGGTAGTTGGGCGCTCGTTTTTGGGCGCGGCTGTGCCCGGGGCATCCCGCGGGCACACGGAGGCCGCTCGCAAAGTTTGGCCCCATTCCGAGTCCGGCGGACCAACTTCGCCCCACCCCCCCACCAAGGCTATAGCACACCCCCCGTTTTGGCCCTTTTCCGCTGGGCGGTTTTGGGACGGGGTAGTTGGGGCGCTCGTTTTTGGGCGCGGCTGTGCCCGGGGCATCCCGCGGGCACACGGAGGCCGCTCGCAAAGTTTGGCCCCATTCCGAGTCCGGCGGACCAACTTCGCCCCACCCCCCCACCAAGGCTATAGCACACCCCCCGTTTTGGCCCTTTTCCGCTGGGCGGTTTTGGGACGGGGTAGTTGGGGCGCTCGTTTTTGGGCGCGGCTGTGCCCGGGGCATCCCGCGGGCACACGGAGGCCGCTCGCAAAGTTTGGCCCCATTCCGAGTCCGGCGGACCAACTTCGCCCCACCCCCCCACCAAGGCTATAGCACACCCCCCGTTTTGGCCCTTTTCCGCTGGGCGGTTTTGGGACGGGGTAGTTGGGGCGCTCGTTTTTGGGCGCGGCTGTGCCCGGGGCATCCCGCGGGCACACGGAGGCCGCTCGCAAAGTTTGGCCCCATTCCGAGTCCGGCGGACCAACTTCGCCCCACCCCCCCACCAAGGCTATAGCACACCCCCCGTTTTGGCCCTTTTCCGCTGGGCGGTTTTGGGACGGGGTAGTTGGGCGCTCGTTTTTGGGCGCGGCTGTGCCCGGGGCATCCCGCGGGCACACGGAGGCCGCTCGCAAAGTTTGGCCCCATTCCGAGTCCGGCGGACCAACTTCGCCCCACCCCCCCACCAAGGCTATAGCACACCCCCCGTTTTGGCCCTTTTCCGCTGGGCGGTTTTGGGACGGGGTAGTTGGGGCGCTCGTTTTTGGGCGCGGCTGTGCCCGGGGCATCCCGCGGGCACACGGAGGCCGCTCGCAAAGTTTGGCCCATTCCGAGTCCGGCGGACCAACTTCGCCCCACCCCCCCACCAAGGCTATAGCACACCCCCCGTTTTGGCCCTTTTCCGCTGGGCGGTTTTGGGACGGGGTAGTTGGGCGCTCGTTTTTGGGCGCGGCTGTGCCCGGGCATCCCGCGGGCACACGGAGGCCGCTCGCAAAGTTTGGCCCCATTCCGAGTCCGGCGGACCAACTTAGCCCCACCCCCCCACCAAGGCTATAGCACACCCCCCGTTTTGGCCCTTTTCCGCTGGGCGGTTTTGGGACGGGGTAGTTGGGGCGCTCGTTTTTGGGCGCGGCTGTGCCCGGGGCATCCCGCGGGCACACGGAGGCCGCTCGCAAAGTTTGGCCCCATTCCGAGTCCGGCGGACCAACTTCGCCCCACCCCCCCACCAAGGCTATAGCACACCCCCGTTTTGGCCCTTTTCCGCTGGGCGGTTTTGGGACGGGGGCTTCGGGCGCTCGTTTTTGGCGCGGCTGTGCCCGGGGCATCCCGCGGCACACGGAGGCCGGTCGCAAAGTTTGGCCCCATTCCGAGTCCGGCGGACCAACTTCGCCCCACCCCCCCACCAAGGCTATAGCACACCCCCGTTTTGGCCCTTTTCCGCTGGGCGGTTTTGGGACGGGGTAGTTGGGGCGCTCGTTTTTGGGCGCGGCTGTGCCCGGGGCATCCCGCGGGCACACGGAGGCCGCTCGCAAAGTTTGGCCCATTCCGAGTCCGGCGGACCAACTTCGCCCCACCCCCCCACCAAGGCTATAGCACACCCCCGTTTTGGCCCTTTTCCGCTGGGCGGTTTTGGGACGGGGTAGTTGGGCGCTCGTTTTTGGGCGCGGCTGTGCCCGGGGCATCCCGCGGGCACACGGAGGCCGCTCGCAAAGTTTGGCCCCATTCCGAGTCCGGCGGACCAACTTCGCCCCACCCCCCCACCAAGGCTATAGCACACCCCCCGTTTTGGCCCTTTTCCGCTGGGCGGTTTTGGGACGGGGGTAGTTGGGGCGCTCGTTTTTGGGCGCGGCTGTGCCCGGGGCATCCCGCGGGCACACGGAGGCCGCTCGCAAAGTTTGGCCCCATTCCGAGTCCGGAGGACCAACTTCGCCCCACCCCCCCACCAAGGCTATAGCACACCCCCCGTTTTGGCCCTTTTCCGCTGGGCGGTTTTGGGACGGGGTAGTTGGGGCGCTCGTTTTTGGGCGCGGCTGTGCCCGGGGCATCCCGCGGGCACACGGAGGCCGCTCGCAAAGTTTGGCCCCATTCCGAGTCCGGCGGACCAACTTCGCCCCACCCCCCCACCAAGGCTATAGCACACCCCCCGTTTTGGCCCTTTTCCGCTGGGCGGTTTTGGGACGGGGTAGTTGGGGCGCTCGTTTTTGGGCGCGGCTGTGCCCGGGGCATCCCGCGGGCACACGGAGGCCGCTCGCAAAGTTTGGCCCCATTCCGAGTCCGGCGGACCAACTTCGCCCCACCCCCCCACCAAGGCTATAGCACACCCCCCGTTTTGGCCCTTTTCCGCTGGGCGGTTTTGGGACGGGGTAGTTGGGCGCTCGTTTTTGGGCGCGGCTGTGCCCGGGGCATCCCGCGGGCACACGGAGGCCGCTCGCAAAGTTTGGCCCCATTCCGAGTCCGGCGGACCAACTTCGCCCCACCCCCCCACCAAGGCTATAGCACACCCCCCGTTTTGGCCCTTTTCCGCTGGGCGGTTTTGGGACGGGGTAGCTTGGGGCGCTCGTTTTTGGGCGCGGCTGTGCCCGGGGCATCCCGCGGGCACACGGAGGCCGCTCGCAAAGTTTGGCCCCATTCCGAGTCCGGCGGACCAACTTCGCCCCACCCCCCACCAAGGCTATAGCACACCCCCCGTTTTGGCCCTTTTCCGCTGGGCGGTTTTGGGACGGGGGTAGTTGGGCGCTCGTTTTTGGGCGCGGCTGTGCCCGGGGCATCCCGCGGGCACACGGAGGCCGCTCGCAAAGTTTGGCCCCATTCCGAGTCCGGCGGACCAACTTCGCCCCACCCCCCCACCAAGGCTATAGCACACCCCCCGTTTTGGCCCTTTTCCGCTGGGCGGTTTTGGGACGGGGTAGCTGGGGCGCTCGTTTTTGGGCGCGGCTGTGCCCGGGGCATCCCGCGGGCACACGGAGGCCGGTCGCAAAGTTTGGCCCCATTCCGAGTCCGGCGGACCAACTTCGCCCCACCCCCCCACCAAGGCTATAGCACACCCCCCGTTTTGGCCCTTTTCCGCTGGGCGGTTTTGGGACGGGGTAGTTGGGCGCTCGTTTTTGGGCGCGGCTGTGCCCGGGGCATCCCGCGGGCACACGGAGGCCGCTCGCAAAGTTTGGCCCCATTCCGAGTCCGGCGGACCAACTTCGCCCCACCCCCCCACCAAGGCTATAGCACACCCCCCGTTTTGGCCCTTTTCCGCTGGGCGGTTTTGGGACGGGGTAGTTGGGCGCTCGTTTTTGGGCGCGGCTGTGCCCGGGGCATCCCGCGGGCACACGGAGGCCGGTCGCAAAGTTTGGCCCCATTCCGAGTCCGGAGGACCAACTTCGCCCCACCCCCCACCAAGGCTATAGCACACCCCCGTTTTGGCCCTTTTCCGCTGGGCGGTTTTGGGACGGGGTAGTTCGGGCGCTCGTTTTTGGGCGCGGCTGTGCCCGGGGCATCCCGCGGGCACACGGAGGCCGCTCGCAAAGTTTGGCCCCATTCCGAGTCCGGAGGACCAACTTCGCCCCACCCCCCCACCAAGGCTATAGCACACCCCCCGTTTTGGCCCTTTTCCGCTGGGCGGTTTTGGGACGGGGTAGTTGGGGCGCTCGTTTTTGGGCGCGGCTGTGCCCGGGGCATCCCGCGGGCACACGGAGGCCGCTCGCAAAGTTTGGCCCCATTCCGAGTCCGGCGGACCAACTTCGCCCCACCCCCCCACCAAGGCTATAGCACACCCCCGTTTTGGCCCTTTTCCGCTGGGCGGTTTTGGGACGGGGTAGTTGGGGCGCTCGTTTTTGGGCGCGGCTGTGCCCGGGGCATCCCGCGGGCACACGGAGGCCGCTCGCAAAGTTTGGCCCCATTCCGAGTCCGGCGGACCAACTTAGCCCCACCCCCCCACCAAGGCTATAGCCCACCCCCCGTTTTGGCCCTTTTCCGCTGGGCGGTTTTGGGACGGGGTAGTTGGGCGCTCGTTTTTGGGCGCGGCTGTGCCCGGGGCATCCCGCGGGCACACGGAGGCCGCTCGCAAAGTTTGGCCCATTCCGAGTCCGGCGGACCAACTTCGCCCCACCCCCCCACCAAGGCTATAGCACACCCCCCGTTTTGGCCCTTTTCCGCTGGGCGGTTTTGGGACGGGGTAGTTGGGGCGCTCGTTTTTGGGCGCGGCTGTGCCCGGGGCATCCCGCGGGCACACGGAGGCCGCTCGCAAAGTTTGGCCCATTCCGAGTCCGGCGGACCAACTTAGCCCCACCCCCCCACCAAGGCTATAGCACACCCCCCGTTTTGGCCCTTTTCCGCTGGGCGGTTTTGGGACGGGGTAGTTGGGGCGCTCGTTTTTGGGCGCGGCTGTGCCCGGGGCATCCCGCGGGCACACGGAGGCCGTCGCAAAGTTTGGCCCCATTCCGAGTCCGGCGGACCAACTTCGCCCTACCCCCCCACCAAGGCTATAGCACACCCCCCGTTTTGGCCCTTTTCCGCTGGGCGGTTTTGGGACGGGGTAGTTGGGGCGCTACGTTTTTAGGCGCGGCTGTGCCCGGGGTATCCCGCGGGCACACGGAGGCCGCTCGCAACGTTTGCCCATTCCGAGTCCGGAGGACCAACTTCGCCCTACCCCCCACCAAGGCTATAGCCCACCCCTCGTTTTGGCCCTTTTCCGCTGGGCGGTTTTCGGACGGGTAGTTGGGGCGCTCGTTTTTGGGCGCGGCTGTTCCCGGGGCATCCCGCGGGCACACGGAGGTGCTCGCAAGGTTTGGCCCACTTCCGAGTCCGGCGGACCAACTTAGCCCCACCCCCCCACCAAGGCTATAGCCCACCCCTCGTTTTGGCCCTTTTCCGCAGGGCGGTTTTGGGACGGGGTAGTTGGGGCGCACGTTTTTGGGCGCGGCTGTGCCCGGGGCATCCCGCGGGAACACGGAGGCCGCTCGCAATGTTTGGCCCATTCCGAGTCCGGAGGACCAACTTCGCCCCACCCCCCCCAAGGCTATAGCCCACCCCCCGTTTTGGCCCTTTTCCGCTGGGCGGTTTTGGGACGGGGGCCTTCGGGCGCTCGTTTTTGGGCGCGGTTGTGCCCGGTGCATCCCGCGGGCACACGGAGGCCGCTCGCAAAGTTTGGCCCCATTCCGAGTCCGGCGGACCAACTTCGCCCCACCCCCCCACCTAGGCTATAGCACACCCCCCGTTTTGGCCCTTTTCCGCTGGGCGTTTTGGGACGGGGTAGTTGGGGCACTCGTTTTTGGGTGCGGCTGTGCCCGGGGCATCCCCAGGGTACACGGAGGCCGCTCGCAAAGTTTGGCCCCATTCCGAGTCCGGCGGACCAACTTCGCCCCACCCCCCCACCAAGGCTATAGCCCACCCCCCGTTTTGGCCCTTTTCCGCTGGGTGGTTTTGGGACGGGGGCCTTCGGGCGCTCGTTTTTGGGTGCGGCTGTGCATGGGGCATCCCGCGGGCACACGGGCCGCTCGCAAAGTTTGGCCCCATTCCGAGTCCGGCGGACCAACTTAGCCCCACCCCCACCAAGGCTATAGTACACCCCCCATTTTGGCCCTTTTCCGCTGGGCGGTTTTGGAACGGGTAGTTGGGCGCTCGTTTTTGGGCGCGGGTGTGCCCGGGGCATCCCGCGGGTACACGAGGCCGCTCGCAACGTTGGCCCCATTCCGAGTCCAGCGGACCAACTTCGCGCCACCCCCCCCCAAGGCTATAGCACACCCCCCGTTTTGGCCCTTTTCCGCTGCGGTTTTTGGGACGGGGTAATTGGGGGCTCGTTTTTGGGCGCGGGCTGTGCCCTGGGCATCCCGCTGGCACACGGAGGCCGCTCGCAAAGTTTGGGCCCATTCCGAGTCCGGAGGACCAACTTCGCCCCACCCGCCCACCAAGGCTATATGTCACGGCCCGGTTCGTTCCAACGCTATGCCGTGCGGCCTTAGGCGCCAAATTCGCACTCTCTTGGCCCTAAGTCAGCCTTACACCCAAATCCGTTGCTGGATTCGAGAAGCGGAAAGAGGATTCACTTTAACTCACTAAGGTTGGGAGGAAAGAACTTATATTGCTCGATAGAATGCCCACAAACCTATGTGTGCTGGAATTCTATATTCCTTTTCATATATATATTTGGCCAAATGAGGCCCTCTTCTATTTATAGAGTACAAGGAAGTATCTAGAGAATCTCTAGAGTTATCACAACTACTCATTAATTACATTGAAAATATCTACATGCTCTACACAAGTCTCCATAGCTCTAGAATTCTCCATGGGCCAGGCCATGTGGAGGCTTGGGCCATGACATTCTCCCCCACCTATTCCGGAGACGTCCTCGTCGACTCACTGTGGAAGGCTTTGATCTTGTCTTGGAACTGCCACAGATCGTTTGCGGCCTCCCAACTTGTTTCGCTCTCGGGTAGTCCCTTCCATTTGACGAGGTACTCTTGGCATGGCGGAAAACTCTTCTTCCGAACCACACGGTCAGCCAAAATGTTCTCCACTTGTTTGTCATATACCCTTGTGTTGCCGAGTGGAGGGCGCTTGGATTCTCCCCTTTTCGGATCTTCCGTATCCCCATGGTATGGCTTCAAGGAACTCACGTGGAAGACCGGATGGAGTTTTCGCCATGAGGGTAACTCTAGCTTGTATGACACATTGCCGACCCTCTTGATGATGGGAAATGGCCCCTCATATTTCCGGATGAGGCCCTTGTGCAGCGAACGTGTAAACTTGTGCTGGGCTGGAACGATCTTGACTAGCACCATGTCCCCCACATTGAACTCCAAGTGTCTACGCTTGCTGTCCACCCATTTCTTCATCCGCTTGGTCGCTTTGTCGAGGTGCGCCCGTGCTATGTCAGTTTGCTCGTGCCACGACTTAGCCACTTTATATGCTGCAGGACACCTCCCAGTATAGCTCGTGATGAGCGTGTGTGGCGTAAGCGGCTGCTGTCCCATGATCACCTCGAAAGGGCTCCTCGATGTAGCCTCGCTCCGCTGCAAGTTGTAGGAAAATTGGGCCACGTCCAGCAACTTTGCCCAATCATGCTGGTTGGCGCTCACAAAATGCCGCAAGTTTCCCCACTTCGGAACATAGACACGCCGTCCCTTGGTGTATAAAAGGCCATCTTCGACCCAAAACCTCTTCGATTTCCCCTGTTGCACGAGAGAAACCAGCTGCTTGGCCAAGGGATCATGCTCCGTTCCCTCCTTGATGAGCGTAAGAAGCTCTCCTTGTATCCGACTCATGGCAGCAAGCTCGGCCTTCCGACTCAAGGCGTCCGCTACCAAATTAGCCTTTCCGGGCTTATACTCCAGCTCAATCTTGCGGTCTACTTCCCTTCGTGGCGGCAACCGCTTTGGTAACTCGGGTGGCATCACATCCTTATACGCCTTAAGGACTTGACCTACCACCTCCGGTATGGGCTCCATAGCCATAGCGTTCTTCCCATCACCGACCTCATGAATGGTGGCGAGAAATGTGTCCTCATGCCGCTTGCAACCTTTGCTGATTTGCATGGCGGAAAGTTGGCCTGGTGGTGTGGCCTTACTCGCGGTTGGGACCAAGCATGGGGCTCCCTCTAGGATACACATTGAGTTGTACCTTGGAAGTGGCACCGCATTGAACCGTCGCAAAAATTCCATGCCCAAAACAAGCGTAAAATCATCCAAAGGTACAACCGAGAAATTGGCCTTACCTCGCCAAGGGCCTAGTTGTAGCTCCACATCCTGCGCTACCCCGCTAAGTGGTTTAGCCTCCGAATTCACCGTCTTGAGCCAGCCATCCGATTTCTCAACCTTGAGTCCAAGCTGCTTGGCTTCATCCACCTTGATGAAGTTGTGGGACGCTCCTGTGTCAATCAAGGCTTGGGCTCGCTTTCCGTTGATCGTAGCCTCAACATGCATTAGCGACTTGTCCTGCACCTTGGCTGGAATTGACTTGGCATTTAGCGCATTGAAGATTTGGAGACAGCCCATGTTGGCGGCATCCGCTGGTGGTGCCTCCGGTTGCTTCTCCCCGGTCTCACTAAACATGGCGTTGAAAGCCTTCTTCTTTGGGCAGTTCCGCACCCAATGGTCCCCATCGCAAAGGAAGCAATTGTGTTTCCGCTTAGCCTCCTTCTTGCCATCCTTCGAACCCTCCTTCGGGCCATCCTTCTTTTGTGGCTTATCCTTGCCGTCATGGTGCAGCTTATCTCCCTTCGTTCCCCCACCTTTGCCATGTTGCGGCTTATCATCCTTCTTTGGCTTGGAAGACTCACCCTTCCTGAATTCCACAAGCGTGTCAGCCTCGGTGAGGGCTGTAGAGATGTCACTCACTTGGCGCCGCTGCAACTCCCGTTGTACCCATGGCTGGAGTCCCTCCATGAAGTTGAACAGCAAGTCATCCATGTTCATGTTGTCGATTTGGAGCATGAGCTTCGAGAATTCATCGACATACTTTGAGATAGGCCCCGTGTGCTTCAGCTCCCGCATCTTCTTACGAGCCTCATACGACACATTCCCCGGATAAAATTGCCTCTTGAGCTCACACTTCAGCAAGTCCCATGTGTTGATGATGCACGTCCCGCGCACAATCTCCGCATGCTTCCGCTGCCACCAAGCGGTCGCGTGATCCTCAAGGTACCCGGTCGCAATGTTCACCTTCTCTTGCTCACCTTGGATGTTGGTGGCCTCGAAGTACCTTTCCATGGACCACAAGAAGTTCTCGATCTCCTGGGCATCCCGCCTGCCCCCGTACCTCCTTGGCCTCGGAACCTCGACCCTCATTGGAGGTGCGGCATTGGTGTTGAGTACCCCGCTGGCCACCGCCTTCTTGCAAAGCACCCAATCCATCTTAGTCTCCTCAAGGCCCGCGTGAAGCTCCTCCACTTGAGCCCTCAGCGCCTCAATAGAGTTCATGACCACCGCTTGGAACTCCTCAAGGCTTTGGCGTTGCGCCACCGCGTGAAGCTCCTCCGCTCGTTTTTGGGCGCGGCTGTGCCCGGGGCATCCCGCGGGCACACGGAGGCCGCTCACAAAGTTTGGCCCCATTCCGAGACGGGCGGACCAACTTCGCCCCACCCCCCCACCAAGGCTATAGCACACCCCTCGTTTGGGCCATTTTCCGCAGGGTGTTTTGGGACGGTGGCCTTCGGGCGCTTTTTTTTGGGCGCGGCTGTGCCAGGGGCATCCCGCGGGCACACGGAGGCCGCTCGCAAAGTTTGGCCACATTCCGAGTCCGGCGGACCAACTTCGCGCCACCCCCCCAACCAAGGCTATAGCCCACCCCCCGTTTTGGCCCTTTTCCGCTGGGCGGTTTTGGGACGGGGGCCTTCGGGCGCTCGTTTTGGGTCGCGGCTGTGCCAGGGGCATCCCGCGGGCACACGGAGGCTGCTCGCAAAGTTTGGCCCCATTCCGAGTCCGGCGGACCAACTTCGCGCCACCCCCAACCAAGGCTATAGCCCACCCCCCGTTTTGGCCATTTTCCGCTGGGCGGTTTTGGGACGGCGGCCTTCGGGCGATTGTTTTTGGGCGCGGCTGTGCCCGGGGCATCCCGCGGGCACACGGAGGCCGCTCGCAAAGTTTGGCCCCATTCCGAGTCCGGCGGACCAACTGAGCCGCACCCTCCCACCAAGGCTATAGCCCACCCCTCGTTTTGGCCCTTTTCCGCTGGGCGGTTTTGGGACGGGGGCCTTCGGGCGCTCTTTCTTGGGCGCGGCTGTGCCCGGGGCATCCCGCGGGCATACGGAGGTGGCTCGCAAAGTTTGGCCCCATTCCGAGTCCGGCGGACCAACTTAGCCCCACCCCCCCACCAAGGCTATAGCCCACCCCTCGTTTTGGCCCTTTTCCGCTGGGCGGTTTTGGGAAGGGGGACTTCGGGGGATCGTTTTTGGGTGCGACTGTGCCGGGGGCATCCCGCGGGCATACGGAGGCCGCTCGCAAAGTTTGGCCCCATTCCGAGTCCGGCGGACCAACTTAGCCGCACCCCCCCAACCAAGGCTATAGCCCACCCCTCGTTTTGGCCCTTTTCCGCTGGGCGGTTTTGGGACGGGGGCCTTCGGGTGCTTGTTTTTGGCCGCGGCTGTGCCCGGGCCATCCCCACGGCACACGGAGGCCGCTCGCAATGTTTGGCCCCATTCCGAGTCCGGCGGACCAACTTCGCCCCACCCCCCCACCAAGGCTATAGCCCACCACCCGTTTTGGCCCTTTTGCGCTGGGCGGTTTTGGGACGGGGTAGTTGGGGCGCTCGTTTTTGGGCGCGGCTGTGACCGGGGCATTCCGCGGGCACACGTAGGCCGGTCGCAAAGTTTGGCCCCTTTCCGAGTCCGGCGGACCAACTTCGCCCCACCCCCCCACCAAGGCTATAGCACACCCCCCGTTTTGGCCCTTTTCCGCTGGGCGGTTTTGGGACGGGGGCCTTCGGGCTCTTGTTTTTTGCCGCGACTGTGCCCGGGCCATCCCCACGGCACACGGAGGCCGCTCGCAATGTTTGGCCGCATTCGGAGTCCGGCGGACCAACTTCGCCCCACCCCCCCACCAATGCTATAGCACACCCCCGTTTTGGCCCTTTTCCGCTGGGCGGTTTTGGGACGGGGTAGTTGGGGCGCTCGTTTTTGGGCGCGGCTGTGTACGGGGCATCCCGCGGGCACCCGGAGGCCGTTCGCAAAGTTTGGCCCCATTCCGAGTCCACCGGACCAACTTCGCCCCACCCCCCCACCAAGGCTATAGCACACCCCCCGTTTTGGCCCTTTTCGGCAGGGCGGTTTTTGGGATGGGGGCCTTCGGGCACTCGTTTTTGGGCGCGGCTGTGCCCGGGGCATCCCCAGGGTACACGGAGGCCGCTCGCAATGTTTGGCCCCATTCCGAGTCCGGCGGACCAACTTCGCCCCACCCCCCCACCAAGGCTATAGCCCACCACCCGTTTTGGCCCTTTTGCGCTGGGCGGTTTTGGGACGGGGTAGTTGGGGCGCTCGTTTTTGGGCGCGGCTGTGACCGGGGCATTCCGCGGGGACACGTAGGCCGGTCGCAAAGTTTGGCCCCTTTCCGAGTCCGGCGGACCAACTTCGCCCCACCCCCCCACCAAGGCTATAGCACACCCCCCGTTTTGGCCCTTTTCCGCTGGGCGGTTTTGGGACGGGGGCCTTCGGGCGCTCGTTTATGGCCGCGACTGTGCCCGGGCCATCCCCACGGCACACGGAGGCCGCTCGCAATGTTTGGCCGCATTCGGAGTCCGGCGGACCAACTTCGCCCCACCCCCCCACCAAGGCTGTAGCACACCCCCGTTTTGGCCCTTTTCCGCTGGGCGGTTTTGGGACGGGGTAGTTGGGGCGCTCGTTTTTGGGCGCGGCTGTGTACGGGGCATCCCGCGGGCACCCGGAGGCCGCTCGCAAAGTTTGGCCCCATTCCGAGTCCACCGTACCAACTTCGCTCCACCCCCCCACCAAGGCTATAGCACACCCCCCGTTTTGGCCCTTTTTGGCAGGGCGGTTTTGGGATGGGGGCCTTCGGGCACTCGTTTTTGGGCGCGGCTGTGTACGGGGCATCCCGCGGGCACCCGGAGGCCGCTCGCAAAGTTTGGCCCCATTCCGAGTCCACCGTACCAACTTCGCTCCACCCCCCCACCAAGGCTATAGCCCACCACCCGTTTTGGCCCTTTTGCGCTGGGCGGTTTTGGGACGGGGTAGTTGGGGCGCTCGTTTTTGGGCGCGGCTGTGACCGGGGCATTCCGCGGGCACACGTAGGCCGGTCGCAAAGTTTGGCCCCTTTCCGAGTCCGGCGGACCAACTTCGCCCCACCCCCCCACCAAGGCTATAGCACACCCCCCGTTTTGGCCCTTTTCCGCTGGGCGGTTTTGGGACGGGGGCCTTCGGGCGCTTGTTTTTGGCCGCGACTGTGCCCGGGCCATCCCCACGGCACACGGAGGCCGCTCGCAATGTTTGGCCGCATTCGGAGTCCGGCGGACCAACTTCGCCCCACCCCCCCACCAAGGCTGTAGCACACCCCCGTTTTGGCCCTTTTCCGCTGGGCGGTGTTGGGACGGGGTAGTTGGGGCGCTCGTTTTTGGGCGCGGCTGTGTACGGGGCATCCCGCGGGCACCCGGAGGCCGCTCGCAAAGTTTGGCCCCATTCCGAGTCCACCGTACCAACTTCGCCCCACCCCCCCACCAAGGCTATAGCACACCCCCCGTTTTGGCCCTTTTTGGCAGGGCGGTTTTGGGATGGGGGCCTTCGGGCACTCGTTTTTGGGCGCGGCTGTGCCCGGGGCATCCCCAGGGTACACGGAGGCCGCTCGCAAAGTTTGGCCCCATTCCGAGTCCGGCGGACCAACTTCGCCCCACCCCCCCACCAAGGCTATAGCACACCCCCGTTTTGGCCCTTTTCCGCTGGGCGGTTTTGGGACGGGGTAGTTGGGGCGCTCGTTTTTGGGCGCGGCTGTGTACGGGGCATCCCGCGGGCACCCGGAGGCCGCTCGCAAAGTTTGGCCCCATTCCGAGTCCACCGGACCAACTTCGCCCCACCCCCCCACCAAGGCTATAGCACACCCCCCGTTTTGGCCCTTTTCGGCAGGGCGGTTTTGGGATGGGGGCCTTCAGGCACTCGTTTTTGGGCGCGGCTGTGTCCGGGGCTTCCCCAGGGTACACGGAGGCCGCTCGCAAAGTTTGGCCACATTCCGAGTCCGGCGGACCAACTTCGCGCCACCCCCCCAACCAAGGCTATAGCCCACCCCCCGTTTTGGCCCTTTTCCGCTGGGCGGTTTTGGGCGGGGGCCTTCGGGCGCTCGTTTTGGGTCGCAGCTGTGCCAGGGGCATCCCGCGGGCACACGGAGGCTGCTCGCAAAGTTTGGCCCCATTCCGAGTCCGGCGGACCAACTTCGCGCCACCCCCAACCAAGGCTATAGCCCACCCCCCGTTTTGGCCATTTTCCGCTGGGCGGTTTTGGGACGGCGGCCTTCGGGCGATTGTTTTTGGGCGCGGCTGTGCCCGAGGCATCCCGCGGGCACACGGAGGCCGCTCGCAAAGTTTGGCCCCATTCCGAGTCCGGTGGACCAACTGAGCCGCACCCTCCCACCAAGGCTATAGCACACCCCCCGTTTTGGCCCTTTTCGGCAGGGCGGTTTGGGATGGGGGCCTTCGGGCACTCGTTTTTGGGCGCGGCTGTGCCCGGGGCATCCCCAGGGTACACAGAGGCCGCTCGCAAAGTTTGGCCCCATTCCGAGTCCACCGGACCAACTTCGCCTCACCCCCCCACCAAGGCTATAGCACACCCCCCATTTTGGCCCTTTTCCGCTGGGCGGTTTTGGGAAGGGGGACTTCGGGGGATCGTTTTTGGGTGCGACTGTACCGGGGGCATCCCGCGTGCATACGGAGGCCGCTCGCAAAGTTTGGCCCCATTCCGAGTCCGGCGGACCAACTTAGCCGCACCCCCCCACCAAGGCTATGGCCCACCCCTCGTTTTGGCCCTTTTCCGCTGGGCGGTTTTGGGACGGGGGCCTTCGGGCGCTTGTTTTTGGCCGCGGCTGTGCCCGGGCCATCCCCACGGCACACAGAGGCCGCTCGCAATGTTTGGCCCCATTCCAAGTCCGGCGGACCAACTTCGCCCCACCCCCCCACCAAGGCTATAGCCCACCACCCGTTTTGGCCCTTTTACGCTGGGCGGTTTTGGGACCGGGTAGTTGGGGCGCTCGTTTTTGGGCGCGGCTGTGACCGGGGCATTCCGCGGGCACACGTAGGCCGGTCGCAAAGTTTGGCCCCTTTCCGAGTCCGGCGGACCAACTTCGCCCCACCCCCCCACCAAGGCTATAGCACACCCCCCGTTTTGGCCCTTTTCCGCTGGGCGGTTTTGGGACGGGGGCCTTCGGGCGCTCGTTTTTGGCCGCGACTGTGCCCGGGCCATCCCCACGGCACACGGAGGCCGCTCGCAATGTTTGGCCGCATTCGGAGTCCGGCGGACCAACTTCGCCCCACCCCCCCACCAAGGCTATAGCACACCCCCGTTTTGGCCCTTTTCCGCTGGGCGGTTTTGGGACGGGGTAGTTGGGGCGCTCATTTTTGGGCGCGGCTGTGTACGGGGCATCCCGCGGGCACCCGGAGGCCGTTCGCAAAGTTTGGCCCCATTCCGAGTCCACCGGACCAACTTCGCCCCACCCCCCCACCAAGGCTATAGCACACCCCCCGTTTTGGCCCTTTTCGGCAGGGCGGTTTTGGGATGGGGGCCTTCGGGCACTCGTTTTTGGGCGCGGCTGTGCCCGGGGCATCCCCAGGGTACACGGAGGCCGCTCGCATAGTTTGGCCCCATTCCGAGCCCGGCGGACCACCTTCGCCCCACCCCCCCACCAAGGCTATAGCACACCCCCGTTTTAGCCCTTTTCCGCTGGGCGGTTTTGGGACGGGGTAGTTGGGGCGCTCGTTTTTGGGCGCGGCTGTGTACGGGGCATCCCGCGGGCATCCGGAGGCCGCTCGCAAAGTTTGGCCCCATTCCGAGTCCACCGAACCAACTTCGCCCCACCCCCCCACCAAGGCTATAGCACACCCCCCGTTTTGGCCCTTTTCGGCAGGGCGGTTTTGGGATGGGGGCCTTCGGGCACTCGTTTTTGGGCGCGGCTGTGCCCGGGGCATCCCCAGGGTACACGGAGGCCGCTCGCAAAGTTTGGCCCCATTCCGAGCCCGGCGGACCACCTTCGCCCCACCCCCCCACCAAGGCTATAGCACACCCCCGTTTTAGCCCTTTTCCGCAGGGCGGTTTTGGGACGGGGTAGTTGGGGCGCTCGTTTTTGGGCGCGGCTGTGTACGGGGCATCCCGCGGGCATCCGGAGGCCGCTCGCAAAGTTTGGCCCCATTCCGAGTCCACCGGACCAACTTCGCCCCACCCCCCCACCAAGGCTATAGCACACCCCCCGTTTTGGCCCTTTTCGGCAGGGCGGTTTTGGGATGGGGGCCTTCGGGCACTCGTTTTTGGGCGCGGCTGTGCCCGGGGCATCCCCAGGGTACACGGAGGCCGCTCGCAATGTTTGGCCCCATTCCGAGTCCGGCGGACCAACTTCGCCCCACCCCCCCACCAAGGCTATAGCCCACCACCCGTTTTGGCCGTATTGCGCTGGGCGGTTTTGGGACGGGGTAGTTGGGGCGCTCGTTTTTGGGCGCGGCTGTGACCGGGGCATTCGGCGGGCACACGTAGGCCGGTCGCAAAGTTTGGCCCCTTTCCGAGTCCGGCGGACCAACTTCGCCCCACCCCCCCACCAAGGCTATAGCACACCCCCCGTTTTGGCCCTTTTCCGCTGGGCGGTTTTGGGACGGGGGCCTTCGGTCGCTCGTTTTTGGCCGCGACTGTGCTCGGGCCATCCCCACGGCACACGGAGGCCGCTCGCAATGTTTGGCCGCATTCGGAGTCCGGCGGACCAACTTCGCCCCACCCCCCACCAAGGCTGTAGCACACCCCCATTTTGGCCCTTTTCCGCTGGGCGGTTTTGGGACGGGGTAGTTGGGGCGCTCGTTTTTGGGCGAGGCTGTGTACGGGGCATCCCGCGGGCACCCGGAGGCCGCTCGCAAAGTTTGGCCCCATTCCGAGTCCACCGGACCAACTTCGCCCCATGCCCCCACCAAGGCTATAGCACACCCCCCGTTTTGGCCCTTTTCGGCAGGGCGGTTTTGGGATGGGGCCTTCGGGCACTCGTTTTTTTGGCGCGGCTGTGCCCGGGGCATCCCCAGGGTACACGGAGGCCGCTCGCAAAGTTTGGCCCCATTCCGATTCCGGCGGACCAACTTCGCCCCACCCCCCCACCAAGGCTATAGCACACCCCCGTTTTGGCCCTTTTCCGCTGGGCGGTTTTGGGACGGGGTAGTTGGGGCGCTCGTTTTTGGGCGCGGCTGTGTGCGGGGCATCCGGCGGGCACCCGGAGGCCGCTCGCAAAGTTTGGCCCCATTCCGAGTCCACCGGACCAACTTCGCCTCACCCCCCCACCAAGGCTATAGCACACCCCCCGTTTTGGCTCTTTTCCGCTGGGCGGTTTTGGGAAGGGGACTTCGGGGGATTGTTTTTGGGTGCGACTGTACCGGGGGCATCCCGCGTGCATACGGAGGCCGCTCGCAAAGTTTGGCCCCATTCCGAGTCCGGCGGACCAACTTAGCCGCACTCCCCCACCAGGCTATGGCCCACCCCTCGTTTTGGCCTTTTCCACTGGGCGGTTTTGGGACGGGGGCCTTCGGGCGCTTGTTTTTGGCCGCGGCTGTGCCCGGGCCATCCCCACGGCACACGGAGGCCGCTGTCAATGTTTGGCCCCATTCCGAGTCCGGCGGACCAACTTCGCCCCACCCCCCCACCAAGGCTATAGCCCACCACCCGTTTCGGCCCTTTTGCGCTGGGCGGTTTTGGGACGGGGTAGTTGGGGCGCTCGTTTTTGGGCGCGGCTGTGACCGGGGCATTCCGCGGGCACACGTAGGCCGGTCGCAAAGTTTGGCCCCTTTCCGAGTCCGGCGGACCAACTTCGCCCCACCCCCCCACCAAGGCTATAGCACAC
>VKKW01000582.1:0-41845 GCA_018350135.1 Citrus trifoliata | reverse complement strand
AAACGGAGGCCGCTCGCAAAGTTTGGCCCCATTCCGAGTCCGGCGGACCAACTTCGCCCCACCCCCCCACCAAGGCTATAGCCCACCCCCCGTTTTGGCCCTTTTCCGCTGGGCGGTTCTGGGACGGGGGCCTTCGGGCGCTCGTTTTTGGCTGCGGCTGTGCCCGGGGCACCCCGCGGGCACACGGAGACCGCTCGCAAAGTTTGGCCCCATTCCGAGTCCGGCGGACCAACTTCGCCCCCCCCCCCACCGAGGCTATAGCACACCCCTCGTTTGGGCCATTTTCCGCAGGGCTTTTAGGGACGGGGTCCTTCAGGTGGTCGTTTGTGGGCACGGCTGTGCCCGGGGCATCACGCAGGCACACGGAGGCCGCTCCCAAAGTTTGGCCCCATTCCGAGTCCGGCGGACCAACTTCGCCCCACCCCCCCACCAAGGCTAAAGCACACCCCTCGTTTGGGCCATTTTCCGCAGGGGTTTTTGGGACGGGGGCCTTTGGGCGGTCGTTTTTGGGCGTGGCTGTGCCCGGGGCATCCCGCTGGCACACGGAGGCCGCTCGCAAAGTTTGGCCCCATTCCGAGTCCGGCGGACCAACTTCGCCCCACCCCCCACCAAGGCTATAGCCCACCCCCCGTTTTGGCCCTTTTCCGCTGGGCGGTTTTGGGACGGGGGCCTTCGGGCGCTCATTTTTGAGACGGGCTGTGCCCAAGGCATCCCGCGGGTACACGGAGGCCGCTCGCAAAGTTTGGCCCCATTCCGAGTCCGGCGGACCAACTTCGCCCCACCCCCCCACCAAGGCTATAGCCCACCCCCCGTTTTGTCCCTTTTCCGCTGGGCGGTTTTGGGACGGGGGCCTTCGGGCGCTCATTTTTGGGACGGGCTGTGCCCGGGACATCCCGCGGGCACACGGAGGCCGCTCGCAAAGTTTGGCCCCATTCCGAGTCCGGCGGACCAGCTTCGCCCCACCCCCCACCAAGGCTATAGCACACCCCTCGTTCAGGCCATTTTCCGCAGGGGGGTTTTGGGACGGGGGCCTTCAGGCGGTCGTTTTTGGGCGCGGCTGTGCCCGTGGCATCCCGCGGTCAAACGGAGGCCGCTCGCAAAGTTTGGCCCCATTCCGAGTCCGGCGGACCAACTTCGCCCCACCCCCCCACCAAGGCTATAGCCCACCCCCCGTTTTGGCCCTTTTCCGCTGGGCGGTTCTGGGACGGGGGCCTTCGGGCGCTCGTTTTTGGCTGCGGCTGTGCCCGGGGCACCCCGCGGGCACACGGAGACCGCTCGCAAAGTTTGGCCCCATTCCGAGTCCGGCGGACCAACTTCGCCCCACCCCCCCACCGAGGCTATAGCACACCCCTCGTTTGGGCCATTTTCCGCAGGGCTTTTAGGGACGGGGTCCTTCAGGTGGTCGTTTGTGGGCACGGCTGTGCCCGGGGCATCACGCAGGCACACGGAGGCCGCTCCCAAAGTTTGGCCCCATTCCGAGTCCGGCGGACCAACTTCGCCCCACCCCCCCACCAAGGCTAAAGCACACCCCTCGTTTGGGCCATTTTCCGCAGGGGTTTTTGGGACGGGGGCCTTTGGGCGGTCGTTTTTGGGCGTGGCTGTGCCCGGGGCATCCCGCTGGCACACGGAGGCCGCTCGCAAAGTTTGGCCCCATTCCGAGTCCGGCGGACCAACTTCGCCCAACCCCCCCACCGAGGCTATAGCACACCCCTCGTTTGGGCCATTTTCCGCAGGGCTTTTAGGGACGGGGTCCTTCAGGTGGTCGTTTGTGGGCACGGCTGTGCCCGGGGCATCACGCAGGCACACGGAGGCCGTTCCCAAAGTTTGGCCCCATTCCGAGTCCGGCGGACCAACTTCGCCCCACCCCCCCACCAAGGATAAAGCACACCCCTCGTTTGGGCCATTTTCCGCAGGGGTTTTTGGGACGGGGGCCTTTGGGCGGTCGTTTTTGGGCGTGGCTGTGCCCGGGGCATCCCGCTGGCACACGGAGGCCGCTCGCAAAGTTTGGCCCCATTCCGAGTCCGGCGGACCAACTTCGCCCCACCCCCCCACCAAGGCTATAGCCCACCCCCCGTTTTGGCCCTTTTCCGCTGGGCGGTTTTGGGACGGGGGCCTTCGGGCGCTCATTTTTGAGACGGGCTGTGCCCAAGGCATCCCGCGGGCACACGGAGGCCGCTCGCAAAGTTTGGCCCCATTCCGAGTCCGGCGGACCAGCTTCGCCCCACCCCCCCACCAAGGCTATAGCACACCCCTCGTTTAGGCCATTTTCCGCAGGGGGTTTTGGGACGGGGGCCTTCAGGCGGTCGTTTTTGGGCGCGGCTGTGCCCGTGGCATCCCGCGGTCAAACGGAGGCCGCTCGCAAAGTTTGGCCCCATTCCGAGTCCGGCGGACCAACTTCGCCCCACGCCCCCACCAAGGCTATAGCCCACCCCCCGTTTTGGCCCTTTTCCGCTGGGCGGTTTGGGACGGGGGCCTTCGGGCGCTCGTTTTTGGCTGCGGCTGTGCCCGGGGTACCCCGCGGGCACCCGGAGACCGCTCGCAAAGTTTGGCCCCATTCCGAGTCCGGCGGACCAACTTCGCCCCACCCCCCCACCGAGGCTATAGCACACCCCTCGTTTGGGCCATTTTCCGCAGGGCTTTTAGGGACGGGGTCCTTCAGGTGGTCGTTTGTGGGCACGGCTGTGCCCGGGGCATCACGCAGGCACACGGAGGCCGCTCCCAAAGTTTGGCCCCATTCCGAGTCCGGCGGACCAACTTCGCCCCACCCCCCCACCAAGGCTATAGCCCACCCCCCGTTTTGGCCCTTTTCCGCTGGGCGGTTTTGGGACGGGGGCCTTCGGGCGTTCGTTTTTGGGCGCGGCTGTGCCCGGGGCATCCCGCGGGCACACGGAGGCCGTTCGCAAAGTTTGGCCCGATTCCGAGTCCGGCGGACCAACTTCGCCCCACCCCCCCACCAAGGCTATAGCACACCCCTCGTTTGGGCCATTTTCCGCAGGGGGTTTTGGGACGGGGGCCTTCGGGAGGTTGTTTTTTGGCGCGGCTGTGCCCGGGGCATCCCACGGGCACAAGAAGGCCGCTCGCAAAGTTTGGCCCCATTCCGAGTCCGGCGGACCAACTTCGCCCCACGACCCCACCAAGGCTATAGCCCACCCCCCGTTTTGGCCATTTTCCGCTGTGCGGTTTTGGGACGGGGGCCTTCGGGCGCTTGTTTTTGGGCGCCGCTGTGCCCGGGGCATCCCGCGGGCACACGGAGGCCGCTCGCAAAGTTTGAACCCATTCCCAGTACGGCGGACCAACTGCGCCCCACATCCGCCCCAAGGCTATAGCCCACCCCCCGTTTTGGCCCTTTTCCGATGGGCGGTTTTGGGACGGGGGCCTTCGGGCGGTCGTTTGTGGGCGCGGCTTTGCCCGGGGCATCCCGCGGGCACACGGAGGCCGCTCGCAAAGTTTGGGCCCATTCCGAGTCCGGCGGACCAACTTCGCCCCACCCCCCCCACAAAGGCTATACCACACCCATCGTTTTGGCCATTTTCCGCAGGGGGTTTTGGGACGCCGGACTTTGGGCGATCGTTTTTGGACGCGGCAGTGCCCGGGGCATCCCGCGGGCACACGGAGGCCACTCGCAAAGTTTGGCACCATTCCGAGTCCGGCGGACCAGCTTCGTCCCACCCCCCCACCAATGCTATAGCCCACCCCCCGTTTTGGCCCTTTTCCGCAGGGGGTTTTGGGACGGCGGCCTTCGGGCGATAATTTTTGGGCACGGCTGTGCCCGGGGCATCCCACGGGCACACGGAGGCCGCTAGCAAAGTTTGGCCCTATTCTGAGTCCGGCGGACCAACTTCGCCCCCCCCCCCCCCGCACCAAGGCTATAGCCCACCCCCATGTTGGCCCTTTTCCGCTGGGTGGTTTTGGGACTGCGGCCTTCGGGCGGTCGTTTTTGGGCGCGGCTGTGCCCGGGGCATCCCGCGGGCACACGGAGGCCGCTCCCAAAGTTTGGACCCATTCCAAGTCCGGCGGACCAACTTCGCCCCACCCCCCCCTCCACAAAGGCTATCGCACACCCCTCGTATGGGCCATTTTCCGCAGGGGGTTTTGGGACGCCGGACTTCGGGCTGTCGTTTTTGGGCGCGGCTGTGCCCGGGGCATCCCGCGGGCACACGGAGGCCGCTCGCAAAGTTTGGCCCCATTCCGTGTCCGGCAGACCAACTTCGCCCCACCCCCCCACCAAGGCTATAGCCCACCCCCCGTTTTGGCCCTTTTCCGCTGTGCGGTTTTGGGACGGGGGCCTTCGGGCGGTCGTTTGTGGGCGCGGCTGTGCCCGGGGCATTCCGCAGGCACACGGAGGCCGGTCGCAAAGTTTGGCCCCATTCCGAGTCCGGCGGACCAACTTCGCCGCACCCCCCCACCAAGGCTATAGCCCACCCCCCGTTTTGGCCTTTTTCCGCAGGGGGTTTTGGGACGCCGGACTTCGGGTGGTTGTTTGTGGGTGCGGCTGCGCCCGGGGCATCCCGCGGGCACACGGAGGCCGCTCTCAATGTTTGGGCCCATTCCGAGTCCGGCGGACCAACTTCGCTCAACCCCCCCCAGAAAGGCTATAGCACACCCCTCGTATGGGCTATTTTCCGCAGGGGGTTTTGGGACCCCGGATGTCGGGGGGTCATTTTTGGGCGCAGCTGTGCCCGGGGTATCCCGCGGGCAGACGGAGGCCGCTCGCAAAGTTTGGCCCCATTCCGAGTCCGGCGGACCAACTTCGCCCCACCCCCCCACCAAGGCTATAGCCCACCCCCCGTTTTGGCCTTTTTCCACAGGGGGTTTTGGGACGCCGGACTTCGGGCGGTTGTTTGTGGGTGCGGCTGTGCCCAGGGCATCCCGCGGGCACACGGAGGCCGCTCGCAAAGTTTGGCCCAATTCCGAGTCTGGAGGACCAACTTCGCCCCACCCCCCCACCAAGGCTATAGCCCACCCCCCGTTTTGGCCAATTTCCGCAGGGGGTTTTGGAACGCCGGACTTCGGGCGGTCGTTTTTGGGCGCGGCTACGCCCGGGGTATCCTGCGGGCAGACGGAGGCTGCTCGCAAAGTTTGGCCCCATTCTGAGTCCGGCGGACCAACTTCGCCCCACCCCCCCACGAAGGCTATAGCCCACCCCCCGTTTTGGCCATTTTTCGCTGGGGGTTTTGGGACGCCGGACTTCGGGCGGTCGTTTGTGGGCGCGGATGTGCCCGGGGCATCCCGCGGGCACAGGGAGGCCTCTCGCAAAGTTTGGCTCCATTCCGAGTCCGGCGGACCAACTTCGCCCAGCCCCCCACCAAGGCTATAGCCCACCCCCCGTTTTGGCCCTTTTCCGCTGGCCGGTTTTGGGACGGGGGCCTTCGGGCGCTCGTTTTGGGGTGCGGCTGTGCCCGGGGTATCCCGCGGGCACACGGAGGCCGCTCGCAAAGTTTGGCCCCATTCCGAGTCCGGCGGACCAACTTCGCCCCACCCCCCCACCAAGGCTATAGCCCACCCCCCGTTTTGGCCCTTTTCCGCTGGGCGGTTTTGGTACGGGGGCCTTCGGGCGGTCGTTTTTGGGCGCGGCTGTGGCCGGGGTATCCCGCGGGAACACAGAGGCCGCTCGCAAAGTTTGGGGCCGTTCCGAGTACGGCGGACCAACTTCGCCCCACCCCCCCCCCCCACAAAGGCTATAGCACACCCCTCGTATGGGCCATTTTCCGCAGGGGGTTTTGGGACGCAGGACTTCGGGTGGTCGTTTGTGGGCGCGGCTGTGCCCGGGGCATCCCGCTGGCACACGGAGGCCGCTCGCAAAGTTTGGCCCCATTCCGAGTCCGCCGGACAAACTTCGCCACGCCCCCCACCAGGGCTATAGCCCACCCCCCGTTTTGGCCCTTTTCCGCTGGGCGGTTTTGGGACGGGGGCCTTCGGGCGCTCGTTTTGGGGTGCGGCTGTGCCCGGGGTATCCCGCGGGCACACGGAGGCCGCTCGCAAAGTTTGGCCCCATTCCGAGTCCGGCGGACCAACTTCGCCCCACCCCCCCACGAAGGCTATAGCCCACCCCCCGTTTTGGCCATTTTTCGCTGGGGGTTTTGGGACGCCGGACTTCGGGCGGTCGTTTGTGGGCGCGGATGTGCCCGGGGCATCCCGCGGGCACAGGGAGGCCTCTCGCAAAGTTTGGCTCCATTCCGAGTCCGGCGGACCAACTTCGCCCAGCCCCCCACCAAGGCTATAGCCCACCCCCCGTTTTGGCCCTTTTCCGCTGGCCGGTTTTGGGACGGGGGCCTTCGGGCGCTCGTTTTGGGGTGCGGCTGTGCCCGGGGTATCCCGCGGGCACACGGAGGCCGCTCGCAAAGTTTGGCCCCATTCCGAGTCCGGCGGACCAACTTCGCCCCACCCCCCACCAAGGCTATAGCCCACCCCCGTTTTGGCCCTTTTCCGCTGGGCGGTTTTGGGACGGGGGCCTTCGGGCGGTCGTTTTTGGGCGCGGCTGTGGCCGGGGTATCCCGCGGGAACACAGAGGCCGCTCGCAAAGTTTGGGGCCGTTCCGAGTACGGCGGACCAACTTCGCCCCACCCCCCCCCACAAAGGCTATAGCACACCCCTCGTATGGGCCATTTTCCGCAGGGGGTTTTGGGACGCAGGACTTCGGTGGTCGTTTGTGGGCCGGCTGTGCCCGGGGCATCCCGCTGGCACACGGAGGCCGCTCGCAAAGTTTGGCCCCATTCCGAGTCCGCCGGACAACTTCGCCACGCCCCCCACCAGGGCTATAGCCCACCCCCCGTTTTGGCCCTTTTCCGCTGGGCGGTTTTGGGACGGGGGCCTTCGGGCGGTCGTTTTTGGGCGCGGCTATACCCGGGGCATCCCGCGGGCACACGGAGGCCGCTCGCAAAGTTTGGTCCCATTCCGAGTACGGCGGACCAACTTCGCCCCACCCCCGCACCAAGGCTATAGCCCACCCCCCGTTTTGGCCATTTTCCGCAGGGGGTTTTGGGACGCCGGACTTCGGGCTGTTGTTTGTGGGCGCGGCTGTGCCCGGTGCATCCTACGGGCACACGGAGGCCGCTCGGAAAGTTTGGTCCCATTCCGAGTACGGCGGACCTACTTCGCCCCGCCCCCCACCAAGGCTATAGCCCACCCCCCGTTTTGGCCCTTTTCCGCTGTGCGGTTTTGGGGCGGGGGACTTCGGGCGGTCATTTTTGGGCGCGGCTGTGCCCGGGGCATCCCGCGGTCACACGGAGGCCGCTCGCAAAGTTTGGCTCCATTCCGAGTACGGCGGACCAACTTCGCCCCGCGCCCCACCAAGGCTATAACCCACCCCCCGTTTTGGCCCTTTTCCGCCGGGGGTTTTGGGACGGGGGCCTTCGGGCGGTCGTTTGTGGGCGCGGCTTTGCCCGGGGCATCCCGCGGGCACACGGAGGCCGCACGCAAAGTTTGGCCCCATTCCGAGTCCGGCGGACCAACTTCGCCCCACCCCCCCACCAAGGCTATAGCCCACCCCCCGT
The DNA here is from genome assembly GCA_018350135.1 of Citrus trifoliata. Taxonomy (NCBI): domain Eukaryota; kingdom Viridiplantae; phylum Streptophyta; class Magnoliopsida; order Sapindales; family Rutaceae; genus Citrus; species Citrus trifoliata. Next base: position 34,352 of record VKKW01000582.1, on the reverse strand, counting down.
TTTGGCCATTTTCCGCAGGGGGATTTGGGACGCCGGACTTCGGGCGGTCGTTTGTGGGCGCGGCTGTGCCCAGGGTATCCCGCGGACAGACGGAGGCTGCTCGAAAAGTTTGGCCCCATTCCGAGTCCGGCGGACCAACTTCGCCCCACCCCCCCACCAATGCTATAGCCCACCCCCCGTTTTGGCCCTTTTCCGCTGGGCGGTTTTGGGACGGGGGCATTCGGGCGGTCGTTTTTGGGCACGGCTGTGGACGGGGCATCCCGCGGGCACACGGAGGCCGGTCGCAAAGTTTGGTCCCATTCCGAGTACGGCGGACCAACTTCGCCCCACCCCCGAACCAAGGCTATAGCCCACCCCCCGTTTTGGCCATTTTCCGCAGGGGGTTTTGGGATGCCGGACTTCGGGCTGTTGTTTGTGGGCGCGGCTGTGCCCGGTGCATCCCGCGGGCACACGGAGGCCGCTCGGAAAGTTTGGTCCCATTCCGAGTACGGCGGACCAACTTCGCCCCGCCCCCCACCAAGGCTATAGCCCACCCCCCGTTTTGGCCATTTTCCGCTGTGCGGTTTTGGGACGGGGGCCTTCGGGCGCTCGTTTTTGGGCGCCGCTGTGCCCGGGGCATCCCGCGGGCACACGGAGGCCGCTCGCAAAGTTTGAACCCATTCCCAGTACGGCGGACCAACTGCGCCCCACATCCGCACCAAGGCTATAGCCCACCCCCCGTTTTGGCCCTTTTCCGATGGGCGGTTTTGGGACGGGGGCCTTCGGGCAGTCGTTTGTGGGCGCGGCTTTGCCCGGGGCATCCCGCGGGCACACGGAGGCCGCTCGCAAAGTTTGGACCCATTCCGAGTCCGGCGGACCAACTTCGCCCCACCCCCCCACCAAGGCTATAGCCCACCCCCCGTTTTGGCACTTTCCCGCTGGGCGGTTTTGGGAAGGGGGCCTACGGGCGCTCGTTTTTGGCCGTACCCATGCCCGGGGCATCCCGCGGGCAAAAGGAGGCCGCTCGCAAAGTTTGGCACCATTCCGAGTCCGGCGGACCAACTTCGCCCCACCCCCCCACCAAGGCTATAGCCCACCCCCCGTTTTGGCCCTTTTCCGCTCGGCGGTTTTGGGACGTGGGCCTTCGGGCGCTTGTTTTTGGCCGCGGCTGTGCCCGGGGCATCCCGCAGGCAAAAGGAGGCCGCTCGCAAAGTTTGGCCCCATTCCGAGTCCGGTGGACCAACTTCGCCCCACCCCCCCACCAAGGCTATAGCCCACCCACCGTTTTGGCCCTTTTCCACTGGGCGGTTTTGGGACGGGGGCCTTCGGGCGCCCGTTTTTGGCCGCGGCTGTGCCCGGGGCATCCCGCGGGCAAAAGAAGGCCGCTCGCATAGTTTGGCCCCATTCCGAGTCCGGCGGACCAACTTCGCCCCACCCCCCCACCAAGGCTATAGCACAGCCCCCGTTTGGGCCCTTTTCCCCTGGGCGGTTTTGGGACGGGGGCCTTCGGGCGCTCTTTTTTGGCAGCGGCTGTGCCCGGGGCATCCCGCGGGCACACGGAGGCCGCTCGCAAAGTTTGGCCCCATTCCGAGCCCGGCGGACCAACTTCGCCCCACCCCCCCACCAAGGCTATAGCCCACCCCCCGTTTTGGCACTTTCCCGCTGGGCGGTTTTGGGACGGGGGCCTTCGGGCGCTCGTTTTTGGCCGCGGCCGTGCCCGGGGCATCCCGCGGGCAAAAGGAGGCCGCTCGCAAAGTTTGGCCCCATTCCGAGTCCGGCGGACCAACTTCGCCCCACCCCCCCACCAAGGCTATAGCCCACCCCCCGTTTTGGCAGTTTCCCGCTGGGTGGTTTGGGGACGGGGGCATTCGGGCGCTCGTTTTTGCCGCGGCCGTACCCGGGGCATTCCGCGGGCAAAAGGAGGCCGCTCGCAAAGTTTGGCCCCATTCCGAGTCCGGCGGACCAACTTCACCCCACACCCCCACCAAGGCTATAGCACACCCCCCGTTTGGGCCCTTTCCCCCTGGGCGGTTTTGGGACGGGGGCCTTCGGGAGCTCGTTATTGGCCGCGGCTGTGCCCGGGGCATCCCGCGGGCACACGGAGGCCGCTCGCAAAGTTTGGCCCCATTCCGTGTCCGGCGGACCAACTTCGCCCCACCCCCCACCAAGGCTATAGCCCACCCCCCATTTTGGCCCTTTTCCGCTGGGCGGTTTAGGGACGGGGGCCTTCGGGCGCTCGTTTTTGGCCGCGGCTGTGCCCGGGGCATCCCGCGGGCAAAATAAGGCCGCTCGCAAAGTTTGGCACCATTCCGAATCAGGCGGACCAACTTCGCCCTACCCCCCCACCAAGGCTATAGCACACCCCCGTTTGGGCCATTTTCCGCAGGGGGTTTTTGGTCGGGGGCCTTCGAGCGCTCGTTTTTGGCCGCGGCTCTGCCCGGGGCATCCCGCGGGCACACGGAGGCCGTTCGCAATGTTTGGCCCCATTCCGAGTCCGGCGGACCAACTTCGCCCCACCCCCCCACCAAGGCTATAGCCCACCCCCCGTTTTGGCCCTTTTCCGCTGGGCGGTTTTGGGACGGGGGCCTTCGGTCGCTCGTTTTTTGCCACGGCTGTGCCCGGGGTATCCCGCGGGCACACGGAGGCCGCTCGCAAAGTTTGGCCCCATTCTGAGTCCGGCGGACCAACTTCGCCCCACCCCCCCACCAAGGCTATAGCCCACCCCCCGTTTTGGCACTTTCCCGCTGGGCGGTTTTGGGAAGGGGGCCTTCGGGCGCTCGTTTTTGGCCGCAGCCGTGCCCGGGGTATCCCGCGGGCAAAAGGAGGCCGCTCGCAAAGTTTGGCCCCATTCCGAGTCCGGCGGACCAACTTCGCCCCACCGCCCCACCAAGGCTATAGCACACCCCCCGATGGGGCCCTTTTCCCCAGGGCGGTTTTGGGACGGGGGCCTTCGGGCTCTCGTTTTTGGCCGCGGCTGTGCCCGGGGCATCCCGCGGGCACACGGAGGCCGCTCGCAAAGGTTGGCTCCATTCCGAGTCCGGCGGACCAACTTCGCCCCACCCCCCCACCAAGGCTATAGCACACGCCCCGTTTTGGCACTTTCCCGCTGGGCGGTTTGGGGACGGGGGCCTTCGGGCGTTCGTTTTTGGCCGCGGCCGTTCCCGGGGCATCCCGCGTGCAAAAGGAGGCCGCTCGAAAAGTTTGGCCCCATTCCGAGTCCGGCGGACCAACTTCGCCCCACCGCCCCACCAAGGCTATAGCACACCCCCCGTTGGGGCCCTTTTCCCCTGGGCGGTTTTGGGACGGGGGCCTTCGTGCTCTCGTTTTTGGCCGCGGCTGTGCCCGGGGCATCCCGCGGGCACACGGAGGCCGCTCGCAAAGGTTGGCTCCATTCCGAGTCCGGCGGACCAACTTCGCCCCACCCCCCCACCAAGGCCATTGCCCACCCCCCGTTTTGGCCCTTTTCCGCTGGGCGGTTTTGGGACGGGGGCCTTCGGTCGCTCGTTTTTGGCCGCGGCTGTGCCCGGGGCATCCCGCGGGCAAAAGGAGGCCGCTCGCAAAGTTTGGCCCCATTCCGAGTCCGGCGGACCAACTTCGCCCCACCGCCCCACCAAGGCTATAGCACACCCCCCGATAGGGCCCTTTTCCCCAGGGCGGTTTTGGGACGGGGGCCTTCGGGCCCTCGTTTTTGGCCGCGGCTGTGCCCGGGGCATCCCGCGGGCAAAAGAAGGCCGCTCGCAAAGTTTGGCCCCATTCCGAGTCCGGCGGACCAACTTCGCCCCACCCCCCCACCAAGGCTATAGCACAGCCCCCGTTTGGGCCCTTTTCCCCTGGGCGGTTTTGGGACGGGGGCCTTCGGGCGCTCGTTTTTGGCAGCGGCTGTGCCCGGGGCATCCCGCGGGCACACGGAGGCCGCTCGCAAAGTTTGGCCCCATTCCGAGTCCGGCGGACCAACTTCGCCCCACCCCCCCACCAAGGCTATAGCACACCCCCCGTTTGGGCCATTTTCCGCAGGCGGTTTTGGGACGGTGGCCTTCGGGCTCTCTTTTTTGGCCGCGGCTGTGCCCGGGGCATCACTCGGGCACACGGAGGCCGTTCGCAAAGTTTGGCCCCATTCCGAGTCCGGCGGACCAACTTCGCCCCACACCCCCACCAAGGCTATAGCACACCCCAAGTTTGGGCCATTTTCCGCAGGTGGTTTTGGGACGGGGGCCTTCGGGCGCTCGTTTTTGGCCGCGGCTGTGCCCTGGGCATCCCACGGGTAAACAGAGGCCGCTCTCAAAGTTTGGCCCCAATCCGAGTCCGGCGGACCAACTTCGCCCCACCCCCCCACCAAGGCTATAGCCCACCCCCCGTTTTGGCCATTTTCCGCAGGGGGATTTGGGACGCCGGACTTCGGGCGGTCGTTTGTGGCGCGGCTGTGCCCGGGGCATCCCGCGGACAGACGGAGGCTGCTCGAAAGTTTGGCCCCATTCCGAGTCCGGCGGACCAACTTCGCCCCACCCCCCCACCAATGCTATAGCCCACCCCCCGTTTTGGCCCTTTCGCTGGGCGGTTTTGGGACGGGGGCATTCGGGCGGTCGTTTTTGGGCACGGCTGTGGACGGGGCATCCCGCGGGCACACGGAGGCCGGTCGCAAAGTTTGGTCCCATTCGAGTACGGCGGACCAACTTCACCCCACCCCCGACCAAGGCTATAGCCCACCCCCCGTTTTGGCCATTTTCCGCAGGGGGTTTTGGGATGCCGGACTTCGGGCTGTGTTTGTGGGCGCGGCTGTGCCCGTGCATCCCGCGGGCACACGGAGGCCGCTCGGAAAGTTTGGTCCCATTCCGAGTACGGCGGACCAACTTCGCCCCGCCCCCCACCAAGGCTATAGCCCACCACCCGTTTTGGCCATTTTCCGCTGTGCGGTTTAAGGACGGGGGCCTTCGGTCGCTCGTTTTTGGCCGCGGCTGTGCCCGGGGCATCCCGCGGGCAAAAGGAGGCCGCTCGTAAATTTTGGCCCCATTCCGAGTCCGGTGGACCAACTTCGCCCCACCCCCCCACCAAGGCTATAGCCCACCCCCCGTTTTGGCCCTTTTCCGCTGGGCGGTTTTGGGACGGGGGCCTTCGGGCGCTTGTTTTTGCCGCGGCTGTGCCCGGGGCATCCCGCGGGCAAAAGAAGGCCGCTCGCAAAGTTTAGCCCCATTCCGAGTCCGGCGGACCAACTTCGCCCCACCCCCCCACCAAGGCTATAGCACAGCCCCGTTTGGGCCCTTTTCCCCTGGGCGGTTTTGGGACGGGGGCCTTCGGGCGCTCGTTTTTGGCAGTGGCTGTGCCCGGGGCAATCCGCGGGCACACGGAGGCCGCTCGCAAAGTTTGGCCCCATTCCGAGTCCGGCGGACCAACTTAGCCCCACCCCCCCACCAAGGCTATAGCACACCCCCCGTTTGGGCCATTTTCCGCAGGCGGTTTTGGGACGGTGGCCTTCGGGCTCTCTTTTTTGGCCGCGGCTGTGCCCGGGGCATCCCTCGGGCACACGGAGGCCGTTCGCAAAGTTTGGCCCCATTCCGAGTCCGGCGGACCAACTTCGCCCCACACCCCCACAAAGGCTATAGCACACCCCAAGTTTGGGCCATTTTCCGCAGGTGGTTTTGGGACGGGGGCCTTCGGGCGCTCGTTTTTGGCCGCGGCTGTACCCTGGGAATCCTGCGGGTAAACAGAGGCCGCTCGCAAAGTTTGGCCCCATTCCGAGTCCGGCGGACCAACTTCGCCCCACCCCCCCACCAATGCTATAGCCCACCCCCCGTTTTGGCACTTTCCCGCAGGGCGGTTTTGGGACGGGGGCCTTCGGGCGCTCGTTTTTGGCCGCGGCTGTGCCCGGGGCATCCCGTGGGCACACGGAGGCTGCTCGCAAACTTTGGCCCCATTCCGAGTCCGGCGGACCAAATCCGCCCCACCCCCCCACCAAGGCTATAGCACACCCCCGTTTGGGCCATTTTCCGCAGGCGGTTTTGGGACGGGGCCTTCGGGCGCTCGTTTTTGGCCGCGGCTGTGCCCGGGGCATCCCGCGGGCACACGGAGGCCGCTCGCAAAGTTTGGCCCCATTCCGAGTCCGGCGGACCAACTTCGCCCACCCCCCACCAAGGCTATAGCCCACCCCCCGTTTTGGCCCTTTTCCGCTGGGCGGTTTTGGAACGGGGGCCTTCGGGCGCTCGTTTTTGGCCGCGGCTGTGCCCGGGGCATCCCGCGGCACACGGAGGCCGCTCGCAATGTTTGGCCCCATTCCGAGTCCGGCGGACCAACTTCGCCCCACCCCCCCACCAAGGCTATAGCCCACCCCCCGTTTTGGCCCTTTTCCCGCTGGGCGGTTTTGGGACGGGGGCCTTCGGGCGCTCGTTTTTGGCCGCGGCTGTGCCCGGGCATCCCGCGGGCACAAGGAGGCCGCTCGCAAAGTTTGGCCCCATTCCGAGTCCGGCGGACCAACTTCGCCCCACCCCCCACCAAGGCTATAGCACACCCCACGTTTGGGCCATTTCCGCTGGCGGTTTTGGGACGGGGGCCTTCGGGCACTCGTTTTTGGCGCGGCTGTGCCGGGGCATCCCGCGGGCAAACGGAGGCCGCTCGCAAAGTTTGGCCCCATTCCGAGTCCGGCGGACCAACTTCGCCCCACCCCCCACCAAGGCTATAGCCACCCCCCGTTTGGGCCTTTCCGCTGGGCGGTTTTGGGACGGGGGCCTTCGGGCGCTCGTTTTTGGCCGCGGCTGTGCCCGGGGCATCCCGCGGGCACACGGAGGCCGCTCGCAAAGTTTGGCCCCATTCCGAGTCCGGCGGACCAACTTCGCCCCACCCCCCCACCAAGGCTATAGCACACCCCCCGTTTTGGCCCTTTTCCGCATGGCGGTTTTGGGACGGGGGCCTTCGGGGCGCTCGTTTTTGGCCGCGGCTGTGCCCGGGGCATCCCGCGGGCACACGGAGGCCGCTCGCAAAGTTTGGCCCCATTCCGAGTCCGGCGGACCAACTTCGCCCCACCCCCCCACCAAGGCTATAGCACACCCCCCGTTTGGCCCTTTTCCGCTGGGCGGTTTTGGGACGGGGGCCTTCGGGCGCTCGTTTTGGCCGCGGCTGTGCCCGGGCATCCCGCGGGCACACGGAGGCCGCTCGCAAAGTTTGGCCCATTCCGAGTCCGGCGGACCAACTTCGCCCCACCCCCCCACCAAGGCTATAGCACACCCCCCGTTTGGGCCCTTTTCCGCTGGGCGGTTTTGGGACGGGGGCCTTCGGGCGCTCGTTTTTGGCCGCGGCTGTGCCCGGGCATCCCGCGGGCACACGGAGGCCGCTCGCAAAGTTTGGCCCCATTCCGAGTCCGGCGGACCAACTTCGCCCCACCCCCCCACCAAGGCTATAGCACACCCCCGTTTGGCCATTTTCCGCAGGCGGTTTTGGGACGGGGGCCTTCGGGCGCTCGTTTTTGGCCGCGGCTGTGCCCGGGACATCCCGCGGGCAAGCAGAGGCCGCTCGCAAAGTTTGGCCCCATTCCGAGTCCGGCGGAACAACTTCGCCCCACCCCCCCACCAAGGCTATAGCTTTCCCCCCATTTTGGCCCTTTTCCGCTGGGCGGTTTTGGGACGGGGGCCTTCGGGCGCTCGTTTTTGGCCGTGGCTGTGCCCGGGGCATCCCGCGGGCAAAAGAAGGCCGCTCGCAAAGTTTGGCCCCATTCGAGTCCGGCGGACCAACTTCGCCGTACCCCCCCACCAAGGCTATAGCACACCCCCCGTTTGGGCCCTTTTCCCCTGGGCGGTTTTGGGACGGGGGCCTTCGGGCGCTCGTTTTTGGCCGCGGCTGTGCCCGGGGCATCCCGCGGGCAAAAGAAGGCCGCTCGTAATGTTTGGCCCCATTCCGAGTCCGGCGGACCAACTTCGCCCCACCCCCCCACCAAGGCTATAGTCCACCCCCCGTTTTGGCCCTTTCCCGCTGGGCGGTTTTGGGACGGGGGCCTTCGGGCGCTCGTTTTTGGCGCGGCTGTGCCCGGGGCATCCCGCGGGCAAACGGAGGCCGCTCGCAAAGTTTGGCCCCATTCCGAGTCCGGCGGACCAACTTCGCCCCACCCCCCCACCAAGGCTATAGCACACCCCCCGTTTGGGCCCTTTTCCGCTGGCGGTTTTGGGACGGGGGCCTTCGGGCGCTCGTTTTTGGCGCGGCTGTGCCCGGGGCATCCCGCGGGCACACGGAGGCCGCTCGCAAAGTTTGGCCCATTCCGAGTCCGGCGGACCAACTTCGCCCCACCCCCCCACCAAGGCTATAGCACACCCCCGTTTTGGCCATTTTCCGCTGGGCGGTTTTGGGACGGGGGCCTTCGGGCGCTCGTTTTTGGCGCGGCTGTGCCCGGGGCATCCCGCGGGCACACGGAGGCCGCTCGCAAAGTTTGGCCCCATTCCGAGTCCGGCGGACAACTTCGCCCCACCCCCCCACCAAGGCTATAGCACACCCCCCGTTTGGGCCATTTTCCGCAGGGCGGTTTTGGGACGGGGGCCTTCGGGCGCTCGTTTTTGGCCGCGGCTGTGCCCGGGGCATCCCGCGGGCACACGGAGGCCGCTCGCAAAGTTTGGCCCCATTCCGAGTCCGGCGGACCAACTTCGCCCCACCCCCCCACCAAGGCTATAGCCCACCCCCCGTTTGGCCCTTTCCCCTGGGCGGTTTGGGACGGGGGCCTTCGGGCGCTCGTTTTTGGCCGCGGCTGTGCCCGGGGCATCCCGCGGGCAAACGGAGGCCGCTCGCAAAGTTTGGCCCCATTCCGAGTCCGGCGGACCAACTTCGCCCCACCCCCCCACCAAGGCTATAGCACACCCCCCGTTTGGCCCTTTTCCCCTGGGCGGTTTTGGGACGGGGGCCTTCGGGCGCTCGTTTTTGGCCGCGGCTGTGCCCGGGGCATCCCGCGGGCACACGGAGGCCGCTCGCAAAGTTTGGCCCCATTCCGAGTCCGGCGGACCAACTTCGCCCCACCCCCCACCAAGGCTATAGCCCACCCCCGTTTTGGCCCTTTTCCGCTGGGCGGTTTGGGACGGGGTAGCTTGGGGCGCTCGTTTTTGGCGCGGCTGTGCCCGGGGCATCCCGCGGGCACACGGAGGCCGCTCGCAAAGTTTGGCCCCATTCCGAGTCCGGCGGACCAACTTCGCCCCACCCCCCACCAAGGCTATAGCACACCCCCCGTTTTGGCCATTTTCCGCTGGCGGTTTTGGGACGGGGGCCTTCGGGCGCTCGTTTTGGCGCGGCTGTGCCCGGGGCATCCCGCGGGCACACGGAGGCCGCTCGCAAAGTTTGGCCCCATTCCGAGTCCGGCGGACCAACTTCGCCCCACCCCCCCACCAAGGCTATAGCACACCCCCCGTTTGGGCCCTTTCCGCTGGGCGGTTTTGGGACGGGGTAGTTGGGCGCTCGTTTTTGGCGCGGCTGTGCCCGGGGCATCCCGCGGGCACACGGAGGCCGCTCGCAAAGTTTGGCCCCATTCCGAGTCCGGCGGACCAACTTCGCCCCACCCCCCCACCAAGGCTATAGCCACACCCCCGTTTTGGCCCTTTTCCGCTGGGCGGTTTTGGGACGGGGGCCTTGGGCGCTCGTTTTTGGCGCGGCTGTGCCCGGGGCATCCCGCGGGCACACGAAGGCGGCTCGCAAAGTTTGGCCCCATTCCGAGTCGGCGGACCAACTTCGCCCCACCCCCCCACCAAGGCTATAGCACACCCCCCGTTTGGCCCTTTTCCGCTGGCGGTTTTGGGACGGGGCTATTGGCGCTCGTTTTAGTCGCGGCTGTGCCCGGGGCATCCCGCGGGCACACGGAGGCCGCTCGCAAGTTTGGACCCAATTCGAGTCCGGCGGACCAACTTCGCCCCACCCCCCCACCAAGGCTATAGCACACCCCCCGTTTTGGCCCTTTTCCGCTGGGCGTTTTTGGGACGGGGTAGTTGGGCGCTCGTTTTTGGCGCGGCTGTGCCCGGGGCATCCCGCGGGCAAACGGAGGCCGCTCGCAAAGTTTGGCCCCATTCCGAGTCCGGCGGACCAACTTCGCCCCACCCCCCCACCAAGGCTATAGCCCACCCCCGTTTTGGCACTTTTCCGCTGGGCGGTTTTGGGACGGGGGCCTTGGGCGCTCGTTTTTTGGCGCGGCTGTGCCCGGGGCATCCCGCGGGCAAACGGAGGCCGCTCGCAAAGTTTGGCCCCATTCCGAGTCCGGCGGACCAACTTCGCCCCACCCCCCCACCAAGGCTATAGCACACCCCCCGTTTGGCCCTTTCCGCTGGGCGGTTTTGGGACGGGGTCCGTTCGGGCGCTCGTTTTTGGCCGCGGCTGTGCCCGGGCATCCCGCGGGCACACGGAGGCCGCTCGCAAAGTTTGGCCCCATTCCGAGTCCGGCGGACAAACTTCGCCCACCCCCCCACCAAGGCTATAGCCACCCCCGTTTTGGCCTTTTCCGCTGGGCGGTTTTGGGACGGGGGCCTTCGGGCGCTCGTTTTTGGCCGCGGCTGTGCCCGGGGCATCCCGCGGGCAAAAGAAGGCCGCTCGTAAAGTTTGGCCCCATTCCGAGTCCGGCGGACCAACTTCGCCCCACCCCCCACCAAGGCTATAGCACTCCCCCCGTTTGGGCCATTTTCCGCATGGGGTTTTCAGACGGGGGCCTTCGGGCACCCGTTTTTGGCCGCGGCTGTGCTGTGGCATCCTGCGGGCACACGGAGGCCGCTCGCAAAGTTTGGCCCCATTTGGAGCCCGGCGGACAAACTTCGCCCGACCCCCCCACCAGGGCTATAGCCCACCCCCCGTTTGGGACTTTCCCGCTGGGCGGTTTTGGGACGGGGGCTTTCGGGCGCCCGTTTTTGGCCGCGGCCGTGCCCGGGGTATCCCGCGAGCAAAAGGAGGCCGCTCGCAATGTTTGGGCCCATTCCGAGTCTGGCGGACCAACTTCGCCCCACCCCCCCACCAAGGCTATAGCACACCCCCCGTTTGGGCCATTTTCCGCGGGCGGTTTTGGACGGGGCCTTCGGGCGCCGTTTTGGGCGCGGCTGTGCCCGGGCATCCCGCGGCAACACGGAGGCCGCTCGCAAAGTTTGGCCCCATTCCGAGTCCGGCGGACCAACTTCGCCCCACCCCCCACCAAGGCTATAGCACACCCCCCGTTTTGGCCATTTCCGCTGGCGGTTTTGGGACGGGGCCTCGGGCGCTCGTTTTTGGGCCGGCGGCTGTGCCGGGGCATCCCGCGGGCACACGGAGGCCGCTCGCAAAGTTGGCCCCATTCCGAGTCCGGCGGACCAACTTCGCCCCACCCCCCCACCAAGGCTATAGCCACCCCCCGTTTTGGAACTTTTCCGCTGGGCGGTTTTGGGACGGGGCCTTCGGGCGCTCGTTTTTGGCGCGGCCGTGCCGGGGCATCCCGCGGGCACAGGAGGCCGCTCGCAAAGTTTGGCCCATTCCGAGTCCGGCGGACCAACTTCGCCCCACCCCCCACAAGGCTATAGCACACCCCCTGTTTTGGACCCTTTTCCCCTGGGCGGTTTTGGGATGGGGGCCTTCGGGCCCTCGTTTTTTGCTGCGGCTGTGCCCGGGGCATCCCGCGGGCACACGGAGGCCGCTCGCAAAGTTTGGCCCCATTACGAGTCCGGCGGACCAACTTCGCCCCACCCCCCCACCAAGGATATAGCCCACCCCCCGTTTTGGCACTTTCCCGCAGGGTGGTTTGGGGACGGGGGCATTCGGGCGCTCGTTTATGGCCGCGGCCGTGGCCGGGGCATCCCACGGGCAGAAGGAGGACGCTCGCAAAGTTTGGCCCCATTCCGAGTCCGGCGGACCAACTTCGCCCCACACCCCCACCAAGGCTATAGCACACCCCAAGTTTGGCCCATTTTCCGCAGGCGGTTTTGGGACGGGGGCCTTCGGGCGCTCGTTTTTGGCCGCGGCTGTGCCCGGGGCATCCCGCGGGCAAAAGAAGGCCGCTCGCAAAGTTTGGCCCCATTCCGAGTCCGGCGGACCAACTTCGCCCTACCCCCCCACCAAGGCTATAGCACACCCCCCGTTTGGGCCATTTTCCGCTAGGGCGGTTTTGGGACGGGGGCCTTCGGGCGCTCGTTTTTGGCCGCGGCTGTGCCCGGGGCATCCCGCGGGCACACGGAGGCCGCTCGCAAGTTTGGCCCCATTCCGAGTCCGGCGGACCAACTTCGCCCCACCCCCCCACCAAGGCTATAGCACACCCCCCGTTTTGGCACTTTCCGCTGGGCGGTTTTGGGACGGGGGCCTTCGGGCGCTCGTTTTTGGCCGCGGCTGTGCCCGGGGCATCCCGCGGGCAAAAGGAGGCCGCTCGCAAAGTTTGGCCCCATTCGAGTCCGGCGGACCAACTTCGCCCCACCCCCCCACCAAGGCTATAGCACACCCCCCGTTTGGGCCATTTTCCGCAGGGCGGTTTTGGGACGGGGGCCTTCGGGCGCTCGTTTTTGGCCGCGGCTGTGCCCGGGGAATCCCGCGGGCACACGGAGGCCGCTCGCAAAGTTTGGTCCCATTCCGAGTCCGGCGGACCAACTTCGCCCCACCCCCCCACCAAGGCTATAGCCACCCCCCGTTTTGGCACTTTCCCGCTGGGCGGTTTTGGGACGGGGGCCTTCGGGCGCTCGTTTTTGGCCGCGGCTGTGCCCGGGGCATCCCGCGGGCAAAAGGAGGCCGCTCGCAAAGTTTGGCCCCATTCCGAGTCCGGCGGACCAACTTCGCCCCACACCCCCACCAAGGCTATAGCACACCCCAAGTTTGGGCCATTTTCCGCAGGCGGTTTTGGACGGGGGCCTTCGGGCGCTCGTTTTTGGCCGCGGCTGTGCCCGGGGCATCCCGGGGCAAACAGAGGCCGCTCGCAAAGTTTGGCCCCATTCCGAGTCCGGCGGACCAACTTCGCCCCACCCCCCCACCAAGGCTATAGCACACCCCCGTTTGGCCCTTTCCCGCTGGGCGGTTTTGGGACGGGGGCCTTCGGGCGCTCGTTTTTGGCCGCGGCTGTGCCCGGGGCATCCCGCGGGCACAAGGAGGCTGCTCGCAAAGTTTGGCCCATTCCGAGTCCGGCGGACCAACTTCGCCCACCCCCCCACCAAGGCTATAGCACACCCCCGTTTTGGCCCTTTCCGCTGGGCGGTTTTGGGACGGGGGCCTTCGGGCGCTCGTTTTTGGCCGCGGCTGTGCCCGGGCATCCCGCGGGCAAAAGAAGGCCGCTCGCAAAGTTTGGCCCCATTCCGAGTCCGGCGGACCAACTTCGCCCCACCCCCCCACCAAGGCTATAGCACACCCCCGTTTGGCCATTTTCCGCCTGGGCGGTTTTGGACGGGGGCCTTCGGGCGCCCGTTTTTGGCCGCGGCTGTGCCCGGTGGCATCCTGCGGGCACACGAAGGCCGCTCGCAAAGTTTGGCCCCATTCCGAGCCCGGCGGACAAACTTCGCCCAACCCCCCCACCAAGGCTATAGCCCACCCCCGTTTGGCACTTTCCCGCTGGGCGGTTTTGGGACGGGGGCCTTCGGGCGCCTCGTTTTTGGCCGCGGCCTGGCCCGGGGCATCCCGCGGCAAAAGGAGGCCGCTCGCAAAGTTTGGCCCCATTCCGAGTCCGGCGGACCAACTTCGCCCCACCCCCCACCAAGGCTATAGCCACCCCCCGTTTGGGCCTTTTCCCCTGGGCGGTTTTGGGACGGGGCCTTCGGGCGCTCGTTTTTGGCCGCGGCTGTGCCCGGGCATCCCGCGGGCAAAGGAGGCCGCTCGCAAAGTTTGGCCCCATTCCGAGTCCGGCGGACCAACTTCGCCCCACCCCCCCACCAAGGCTATAGCACACCCCCGTTTGGGCCCTTTTCCGCTGGGCGGTTTTCGGACGGGGGCCTTGGGCGCTCGTTTTGGTCCGCGGCTGTGCCTGGGGCATCCCGCGGGCAAACGAAGGCCGCTCGCAAAGTTTGGCCACATTCCGAGTCCGGCGGACCAACTTCGCCCCACCCCCCCACCAAGGCTATAGCCCACCCCCCGTTTGGGCCCTTTTCCGCTGGGCGGTTTTGGGACGGGGGCCTTCGGGCGCTCGTTTTTGGCCGCGGCTGTGCCCGGGGCATCCCGCGGCAAACGGAGGCCGCTCGCAAGTTTGGCCCATTCCGAGTCCGGCGGACCAACTTCGCCCCACCCCCCCACCAAGGCTATAGCACACCCCCCGTTTGGCCCTTTTCCCATGGGCGGTTTTGGGACGGGGGCCTTCGGGCGCTCGTTTTGGCCGCGGCTGTGCCCGGGGCATCCCGCGGGCACACGGAGGCCGCTCGCAAAGTTTGGCCCCATTCCGAGTCCGGCGGACCAACTTCGCCCCACCCCCCCACCAAGGCTATAGCACACCCCCCGTTTTGGCCCTTTCCCGCCGGGCGGTTTTGGGACGGGGGCCTTCGGGCGCTCGTTTTTGGCCGCGGCTGTGCCGGGCATCCCGCGGGCAAACGGAGGCCGCTCGCAAAGTTTGGCCCCATTCCGAGTCCGGCGGACCAACTTCGCCCCACCCCCCACCAAGGCTATAGCACACCCCCCGTTTGGGCCCTTTTCCGCTGGGCGGTTTTGGGACGGGGGCCTTCGGGCGCTCGTTTTTGGCCGCGGCTGTGCCCGGGGCATCCCGCGGGCAAACGGAGGCCGCTCGCAAAGTTTGGCCCCATTCCGAGTCCGGCGGACCAACTTCGCCCCACCCCCCCACCAAGGCTATAGCCCACCCCCCGTTTGGCCCTTTTCCGCTGGGCGGTTTTGGGACGGGGGCCTTCGGGCGCTCGTTTTTGGCGCGGCGTGCCCGGGGCATCCCGCGGGCAAAAGGAGGCCGCTCGCAAAGTTTGGCCCCATTCCGAGTCCGGCGGACCAACTTCGCCCCACCCCCCCACCAAGGCTATAGCACACCCCCCGTTTGGCCCTTTCCGCTGGGCGGTTTGGGACGGGGGCCTTCGGGCGCTCGTTTTTGGCCGCGGCTGTGCCCGGGGCATCCCGCGGGCACACGGAGGCGCTCGCAAAGTTTGGCCCATTCCGAGTCCGGCGGACCAACTTCGCCCCACCCCCCCACCAAGGCTATAGCACACCCCCCGTTTGGGCCATTTTCCGCAGGGGGTTTTGGGACGGGGGCCTTCGGGCGCTCGTTTTTGGCCGCGGCTGTGCCCGGGGCATCCCGCGGGCACACGGAGGCCGCTCGCAAAGTTTGGCCCCATTCCGAGTCCGGCGGACCAACTTCGCCCCACCCCCCCACCAAGGCTATAGCCCACCCCCCGTTTTGGCCCTTTTCCGCTGGGCGTTTTGGGACGGGGGCCTTCGGGCGCTCGTTTTTGGCCGCGGCTGTGCCCGGGGCATCCCGCGGGCACACGGAGGCCGCTCGCAAAGTTTGGCCCCATTCCGAGTCCGGCGGACCAACTTCGCCCCACCCCCCACCAAGGCTATAGCACACCCCCGTTTGGGCCATTTTCCGCAGGCGGTTTTGGGACGGGGGCCTTCGGGCGCTCGTTTTTGGCCGCGGCTGTGCCCGGGGCATCCCGGGGCAAACAGAGGCCGCTCGCAAAGTTTGGCCCCATTCCGAGTCCGGTGGACCAACTTCTCCCCACCCCCCCACCAAGGCTATAGCACACCCCCTGTTTGGACCCTTTCCCCCTGGGCGGTTTTGGGACGGGGGCCTTCGGGCGCTCGTTTTTGGCCGCGGCTGTGCCCGGGGCATCCCGCGGGCAAAAGAAGGCTGATCACAAAGTTTGGGCCCATTCCGAGTCCGGCGGACCAACTTCGCCCCACCCCCCCACCAAGGCTACAGCACACCCCTTGTTTGGGCCCTTTTCCCATGGGCGGTTTTGGGACGGGGGCCTTCGGGCGCTCGTTTTTGGCCGCGGCTGTGCCCGGGGCATCCCGCGGGCAAAAGAAGGCCGCTCGTAAAGTTTGGCCCCATTCCGAGTCCGGCGGACCAACTTCGCCCCACCCCCCCACCAAGGCTATAGCACGCCCCCCGTTTGGGCCATTTTCCGCATGGGGTTTTCAGACGGGGGCCTTCGGGCACCCGTTTTTGGCCGCGGCTGTGCTGTGGCATCCTGCGGGCACACGGAGGCCGCTCGCAAAGTTTGGCCCCATTTGGAGCCCGGCGGACAAACTTCGCCCGACCCCCCCACCAGGGCTATAGCCCACCCCCCGTTGTGGGACTTTCCCGCTGGGCGGTTTTGGGACGGGGGCTTTCGGGCGCCCGTTTTTGGCCGCGGCGTGCCCGGGGTATCCCGCGAGCAAAAGGAGGCCGCTCGCAATGTTTGGGCCCATTCCGAGTCTGGCGGACCAACTTCGCCCCACCCCCCCACTAAGGCTATAGCACACCCCCTGTTTGAACCCTTTTCCCCTGGGCGGTTTTGGGATGGGGGCCTTCGGGCGCTCGTTTTTGGCTGCGGCTGTGCCCGGGGCATCCCGCGGGCACACGGAGGCCGCTCGAAAAGTTTGGCCCCATTCCGAGTCCGGCGTACCAACTTCGCCCCACCCCCCCACCAAGGCTATAGCACACCCCCCGTTTTGGCACTTTTCCGTAGGGGGGGTTTTGGGACGGGGATTCGGGCGCTCGTTTTATGGCCGCGGCTGTGCCCGGGGCATCCCGCGGTCACAAGGAGGCCGCTCGCAAAGTTTGGCCCATTTCGAGTCCGGCGGACCAACTTCGCCCACCCCCCACCAAGGCTATAGCCCACCCACGTTTGGCCCTTTTCCGCAGGGCGGTTTTGGGACGGGGGCTTGGGCGCTCGTTTTTGGCGCGGGCTGAAGCCCGGGCATCCCGCGGGCAAAAGAAGGCGGCTCGCAAAGTTGGCCCATTTCGAGGTCCGGCGGACCAACTTCGCCGTACCCCCCCACCAAGGCTATAGCACACCCCCCGTTTGGGCCATTTTCCGTAGGGGGTTTTGGGACGGGGGCCTTCGGGCGCTCGTTTTATTCCGCGGCTGTGCCCGAGGCATACCGCGGGCACACGGAGGCCGCTCACAAAGTTTGGTCCTATTCCGAGTCCGGCGGACCAACTTCGCCCCACCCCCCCACCAAGGCTATAGTCCACCCCCCGTTTTGGCACTTTCCCGCTGGGCGGTTTGGGGACGGGGGCCTTCGGGCGCTCGTTTTTGGCCGCGGCTGTGCCCGGGGCATCCCGCGGGCAAACGGAGGCCGCTCGCAAAGTTTGGCCCATTCCGAGTCCGGCGGACCAACTTCGCCCCACCCCCCCACCAAGGCTATAGCACACCCCCGTTTGGCCCTTTTCCGCATGGCGGTTTTGGGACGGGGGCCTTCGGGCGCTCGTTTTTGGCCGCGGCTGTGCCCGGGGCATCCCGCGGGCACACGGAGGCCGCTCGCAAAGTTTGGCCCCATTCCGAGTCCGGCGGACCAACTTCGCCCCACCCCCCCACCAAGGCTATAGCACACCCCCGTTTGGCACTTTCCGCTGGGCGGTTTTGGGACGGGGGCCTTCGGGCGCTCGTTTTTGGCCGCGGCCTGTGCCCGGGGCATCCCGCGGGCAAAAGGAGGCCGCTCGCAAAGTTTGGCCCCATTCCGAGTCCGGCGGACCAACTTCGCCCCACACCCCCACCAAGGCTATAGCACACCCACGTTTGGCCCATTTTCCGCAGGGCGGTTTTGGGACGGGGGCCTTCGGGCGCTCGTTTTTGGCCGCGGCTGATGCCCGGGGCATCCCGCGGGCAAAAGGAGGCCGCTCGCAAAGTTTGGCCCCATTCCGAGTCCGGCGGACCAACTTCGCCCCACCCCCCCACCAAGGCTATAGCACACCCCAGTTTGGGCCATTTTCCGCATGGGCGGTTTTGGGACGGGGCCTTCGGGCGCTCGTTTTTGGCCGCGGCTGTGCCCGGGGCATCCCGCGGGCAAACGGAGGCCGCTCGCAAAGTTTGGCCCCATTCCGAGTCCGGCGGACCAACTTCGCCCCACCCCCCCACCAAGGCTATAGCACACCCCCTGTTTGGGCCCTTTCCCCCTGGGCGGTTTTGGGACGGGGGCCTTCGGGCGCTCGTTTTTGGCCGCGGCTGCCCGGGGCATCCCGCGGGCACACGGAGGCCGCTCGCAAGTTTGGCCCATTCCGAGTCCGGCGGACCAACTTCGCCCCACCCCCCCACCAAGGCTATAGCCCACCCCCCGTTTGGGCCCTTTTCCCGCTGGGCGGTTTTGGGACGGGGGCCTTCGGGCGCTCGTTTTTGGCCGCGGCTGTGCCCGGGGCATCCCGCGGGCACACGGAGGCCGCTCGCAAAGTTTGGCCCCATTCCGAGTCCGGCGGACCAACTTCGCCCCACCCCCCCACCAAGGCTATAGCACACCCCCGTTTGGCCCTTTTCCGCTGGGCGGTTTTGGGACGGGGGCCTTCGGGCGCTCGTTTTTGGCCGCGGCTGTGCCCGGGGCATCCCGCGGGCACACAGAGGCCGCTCGCAAAGTTTGGCCCCATTCCGAGTCCGGCGGACCAACTTCGCCCCACCCCCCACCAAGGACTATAGCCACCCCCGTTTTGGCCCTTTTCCGCTGGGCGGTTTTGGGACGGGGGCCTTCGGGCGCTCGTTTTGGAGCGGATGTGCCCGGGCATCCCGCGGGCATCACGGAGGCTGCTCGCAAAGTTTGGCCCCATTCGAGTCCGGCGGACCAACTTCGCCCCACCCCCCCCACCAAGGCTATAGCCCACCCCCCGTTTGGCCTTTTCCGCTGGGCGGTTTTGGGACGGGGGCCTTCGGGCGCTCGTTTTTGGGCGCGCTGTGCCCGGGGCATCCCGCGGGCACCGGAGCCGCTCGCAAAGTTTGGCCCCATTCCGAGTCCGGCGGACCAACTTCGCCCCACCCCCCCACCAAGGCTATGGCCACCCCCCGTTTTGGCACTTTCCCGCTGGGCGGTTTTTGGACGGGTGGCCTTCGGGCGGCTCGTTTTTGGGCGCGGCTGTGCCCGGGCATCCCGCGGGCACACGGAGGCCGCTCGCAAAGTTGGCCCAATTCCGAGTCCGGCGGACCAACTTCGCCCCACCCCCCCACCAAGGCTATAGTCCACCCCCCGTTTTGGCACTTTCCCGCTGGGCGGTTTGGGGACGGGGGCCTTCGGGCGCACGTTTTTGGCCGCGGCCGAGGCCCGGGGCATCCCGCGGGCAAAAGGAGGTCGCTCGCAAAGTTTGGCCCCATTCCGAGTCCGGCGGACCAATTTCGCCCCACACCCCCACCAAGGCTATAGCACACCCCAAGTTTGGGCCATTTTCCGCAGGCGGTTTTGGGACGGGGGCCTTCGGGCGCTCGTTTTTGGCCGCGGCTGTGCCCGCGGCATCCCGCGGGCACACGGAGGCCGCTCGCAAAGTTTGGCCCCATTCCGAGTCCGGCGGACCAACTTCGCCCCACCCCCCCACCAAGGATATAGCCCACCCCCCGTTTTGGCACTTTCCCGCAGGGTGGTTTGGGGACGGGGGCATTTTTGGCGCTCGTTTATGGCCGCGGCCGTGCCCGGGGCATCCCACGGGCAGAAGGAGGACGCTCGCAAAGTTTGGCCCCATTCCGAGTCCGGCGGACCAACTTCGCCCCACCCCCCCACCAAGGCTATAGCACACCCCACGTTTGGCCCTTTTCCGCATGGGCGGTTTTGGGACGGGGGCCTTCGGGCGCTCGTTTTTGGCCGCGGCCGAGCCCGGGGCATCCCGCGGGCAAAAGGAGGCCGCTCGCAAAGTTTGGCCCCATTCCGAGTCCGGCGGACCAACATTCGCCCCACCCCCCCCACCAAGGCTATAGCACACCCCCGTTTTGGCCCTTTTCCGCCTGGGCGGTTTTGGGACGGGGGCCTTCGGGCGCTCGTTTTTGGCCGCGGCTGTGCCCGGGCATCCCGCGGGCAAAAGGAGGCCTGCTCGCAAAGTTTGGCCCCATTCCGAGTCCGGCGGACCAACTTCGCCCCACCCCCCCACCAAGGCTATAGCACACCCCCCGTTTTGGCCCTTTTCCGCCTGGGCGGTTTTGGGACGGGGGCCTTCGGCGCTCGTTTTTGGCCGCGGCTGTGCCCGGGCATCCCGCGGGCAAACGGAGGCCGCTCGCAAAGTTTGGCCCCATTCCGAGTCCGGCGGACCAACTTCGCCCCACCCCCCCACCAAGGCTATAGCACACCCCCCGTTTGGGCCCTTTTCCGCTGGCGGTTTTGGGACGGGGGCCTTCGGGCGCTCGTTTTTGGCCGCGGCTGTGCCCGGGGCATCCCGCGGGCACACGGAGGCCGCTCGCAAAGTTTGGCCCCATTCGAGTCCGGCGGACCAACTTCGCCCAACCCCCCACCAAGGCTATAGCCCACCCCCGTTTGGGCCCTTTTCCGCTGGGCGGTTTTGGGACGGGGGCCTTCGGGCGCTCGTTTTTGGCGCGGCTGTGCCCGGGGCATCCCGCGGGCAAAAGGAGGCCGCTCGCAAGTTTGGCCCCATTCCGAGTCCGGCGGACCAACTTCGCCCCACCCCCCCACCAAGGCTATAGCCCACCCCCCGTTTGGCCCTTTTCCCGCTGGGCGGTTTTGGGATGGGGGCCTTCGGGCGCTCGTTTTTGGCTGCGGCTGTTCCCGGGGCATCCCGCGGGCACACGGAGGCCGCTCGCAAAGTTTATCCCCATTCCGAGTCCGGCGGACCAACTTGGCCCCACCCCCACCACCAAGGATGGGTCGGTTTTTGGGATGGGGGCCTTCGGGCGCTCGTTTTTGGCTGCGGCTTTCCCGGGGCATCCCGCGGGCAACGGAGGCCGCTCGCAAAGTTTATCCCTCCGAGTCCGGCGGACCAACTTGGCCCACCCCCCCACCCCCCGTTTTGGCACTTTCCCGCAGGGTGGTTTGGGGACGGGGGCATTCGGGCGCTCGTTTATGGCCGCGGCCATGCCCGGGGCATCCCACGGGTAGAAGGAGGACGCTCGCAAAGTTTGGCCCCATTCCGAGTCCGGCAGACCAACTTCGCCCCACACCCCCACCAAGGCTATAGCACACCCCAAGTTTGGCCCATTTTCCGCAGGCGGTTTTGGGACGGGGGCCTTCGGGCGCTCGTTTTTGGCCGCGGCTGTGGCCGGGGCATCCCGCGGGCAAACAGAGGCCGTTCGCAAAGTTTGGCCCCATTCTGAGTCCGGCGGACCAACTTCGCCCCACCCCCCACCAAGGCTATGGCACACCCCCTGTTTGGGCCCTTACCCCCTGGGCGGTTTTGGGACGGGGGCCTTCGGGCGCTCGTTTTTGGCAGCGGCTATGCCCGGGCATCCCGCGGGCAAAAGAAGGCCGCTCGCAAAGTTTGGCCCCATTTCGAGTCCGGCGGACCAACTTCGCCCCACCCCCCCACCAAGGCTATAGCTTTCCCCCCGTTTTGGCCCTTTTCCGCTGGGCGGTTTTGGGACGGGGGCCTTCGGGCGCTCGTTTTTGGCCGCGGCTGTGCCCGGGGCATCCCGCGGGCAAAAGAGGCCGCTCGCAAAGTTTGGCCCCATTTCGAGTCCGGCGGACCAACTTCGCCCTACCCCCCCACCAAGGCTATAGCACACCCCCCGTTTGGGCCATTTTCCGCAGGGGGTTTTGGGACTGGGGCCTTCGGGCGCTCGTTTTTGTCCGCGGCTGTGCCCGAGGCATCCCGCGGGCACACGGAGGCCGCTCGCAAAGTTTGGTCCCATTCCGAGTCCGGCGAACCAACTTCGCCCCACCCCCCCACCAAGGCTATAGCCCACCCCCCGTTTTGGCACTTTCCCGCTGGGCGGTTTGGGGAAGGGGGCCTTCGGGCGCTTGTTTTTGGCCGCGGCTGTGCCCGGGGCATCCCGCGGGCAAAAGAAGGCCGCTCGTAAAGTTTGGCCCCATTCCAAATCCGGCGGACCAACCTCGCCCCACCCCCCCACCAAGGCTATAGCACACCCCTCGTTTGGGCCATTTTCCGCGGGGCGGTTTTGGGACGGGGGCCTTCGGGCACTCGTTTTTGGGCGCGGCTGTGCCCGGGGCATCCCGCGGGCACACGGAGGCCGCTCGCAAAGTTTGGGCCCATTCCGAGTCCGGCGGACCAACCTCGCCCCACCCCCCCACCAAGGCTATAGCACACCCCTCGTTTGGGCCATTTTCCGCGGGGCGGTTTTGGGACGGGGGCCTTCGGGCGCTCATTTTTGGCCGCGGCTGTGCCGGGCATCCCGCAGGCAAAAGGAGGCCGCTCGCAACGCTTGGCCCATTCCGAGTCCGGCGGACCAACTTCGCCCCACCCCCCCACCAAGGCTATAGCACACCCCCCGTTTGGGCCATTTTACGCAGGCGGTTTTGGGACGGGGGCCTTCGGCGCTCGTTTTTGGCCGCGGCTGTGCCCGGGGCATCCCGCGGGCAACATAGGCCGTTCGCAAAGTTTGGCCCCATTCCGAGCCCGGCGGACCAACTTCGCCCCACCCCCCACCAAGGGTATAGCCCACCCCCTGTTTGGCACTTTCCCGCTGGGCGGTTTTGGGACGGAGGCCTTCGGTGCTCGTTTTTGGCCGCGGCCGTGCCGGGGCATCCCGCGGGCAAAAGGAGGCCGCTCGCAAAGTTTGGCCCCATTCCGAGTCCGGCGGACCAACCTTCGCCCCACCCCCCCACCAAGGCTATAGCATACCCCCGTTTTGGCCATTTTCCGCTGGGCGGTTTTGGGACGGGGGCCTTCGGGCGCTCGTTTTTGGGCGCGGCTGTGCCGGGCATCCCGCGGGCACACGGAGGCCGCTCGCAAAGTTTGGCCCCATTCCGAGTCCGGCGGACCAACTTCGCCCCACCCCCCCACCAAGGCTATAGCACACCCCTCGTTTGGGCCATTTTCCGCAGGGGGTTTTGGACGGGGGCCTTCGGGCGCTCGTTTTTGGACGCGGCTGTGCCCGGGGCATCCCGCGGGCACACGGAGGCCGCTCGCAAAGTTTGGCCCCATTCCGAGTCCGGCGGACCAACTTCGCCCCACCCCCCCACCAAGGCTATAGCCCACCCCCCGTTTTGGCCCTTTTCCGCTGGGCGGTTTTGGGACGGGGGCCTTCGGGGCACTCGTTTTTGGGCGCGGCTGTGCCCGGGCATCCCGCGGGCAAACGGAGGCCGCTCGCAAAGTTTGGCCCCATTCCAAGTCCGGCGGACCAACTTCGCGCCACCACCCCCACCAAGGCTATAGCCCACCCCCCGTTTTGGCCCTTTTCCGCTGGGCGGTTTTGGGACGGGGCCTTCGGGAGCTCGTTTTTGGGCGCGGCTGTGCCCGGTGCATCCTGCGGCACACGGAGGCCGCTCGCAAAGTTTGGCCCCATTCCGAGTCCGGCGGACCAACTTCGCCCCATCCCCCCACCAAGGCTATAGCACACCCCTCGTTTGGGCCATTTTCCGCTGGGCGGTTTTGGGACGGGGGCCTTCGGGCGCTCATTTTTGGGCGCGGCTGTGCCTGGGGCATTCCGCGGGCACACGGAGGCCGCTCGCAAAGTTTGGCCCCATTCCGAGTCCGGCGGACCAACTTCGCGCCACCCCCCCACCAAGGCTATAGCCCACCCCTCGTTTGGCCATATTCCGCTGGGCGGTTTTGGGACGGGGGCATTCGGGGCTTGTTTTTGGCCGCAGCTGTGCCTGGGGCATCCCGCGGGCACAGGAGGCCGCTCGCAAAGTTTGGCCCCATTCCGAGTCCGGCGGACCAACTTCGCCCCACCCCCCCACCAAGGCTATAGCCCACCCCCCGTTTTGGCCCTTTTCCGCTGGGCCGTTTTGGGACGGGGGCCTTCGGGCGGTCGTTTTTGGCGCGGCTGTGCCTGGGGCATCCCGCGGGCACAGGAGGCCGCTCGCAAAGTTTGGCCCCATTCCGAGTCCGGCGGACCAACTTCGCCCCACCCCCCCACCAAGGCTATAGCCCACCCCCCGTTTTGGCCCTTTTCCGCTGGGCCGTTTTGGGACGGGGGCCTTCGGGCGCTCGTTTTTGGGCGCGGCTGTGCCCGGAGTATCCCGCGGGCACACGGAGGCCGCTCGCAAAGTTTGGCCCCATCCGAGTCCGGCGGACCAACTTCGCGCCACCCCCCCACCAAGGCTATAGCCCACCCCTCGTTTGGGCCATATTCCGCTGGGCGGTTTTGGGACGGGGGCATTCGGGCGCTCGTTTTTGGCCGCAGCTGTGCCTGGGGCATCCCGCGGGCACAGGAAGGCCGCTTGCAAAGTTTGGCCCCATTCCGAGTCCGGCTGACCAACTTCGCCCCACCCCCCCACCAAGGCTATAGCCCACCCCCCGTTTTGGCCCTTTTCCGCTGGGCCGTTTTGGGACGGGGGCCTTCGGGCGCTCGTTTTTGGGCGCGGCTGTGCCCGGGGCACCCCACGGGCAAAAGGAGGCCGCTCGTAAAGTTTGGCCCCATTCCGAGTCCGGCGGACCAACTTCGCCCCACCCCCGCACCAAGGCTATAGCACACCCCCCGTTTTGGCCCTTTTCCGCGGGGCGGTTTTGGGACGGGGGCGTTTGGGCGGTCGTTTTTTGGCGCGGCTGTGCCCGGGGCATCCCGCGGGCAAAACGAGGCCGCTCGCACAGTTTGGCCCAATCCGAGTCCCGCGGACCAAGATGGCCCACCCACCCACCAAGGCTACAGCCCACTTCCCGTTTTGGCCCTTTTCCTCTGGGCGGTTTTGGGATGGGGGCGTTCGGGCGCTCGTTTTTCGGCGCGGCTATGCCCGGGGCATCCCGCGGGCACACGGAGGCCGCTCGCAATGTTTGGCCCCATTCCGAGTCCGGCGGACCAACTTCGCCCCACTACCCCACCAAGGCTATAGCCCACCCCCCGTTTTGGCGCTTTTCTGCAGGGGGTTTTGGGATGGGGGCCTTCGGGCGCTCGTTTTTGGGCGCGGCTGTGCCCGGTGCATCCCGCGGGCATACGGAGGCCGCTCGCAAAGTTTGTCCCCATTCCGAGTCCGGCGGACCAACTTCGCCCCACCCCCCCACCAAGGCTATTGCCCACCCCCCGTTTTGGCCCTTTTCCGCTGGGCGGTTTTGGGACGGGGGCCTTCTGGCGCTCGTTTTTGGGTGCGGCTGTGCCCGGGGCATCCCGGGGGCACACGGAGGCCGCTCGTAAAGTTTGGCCCCATTCCGAGTCTGGCGGACCAACTTCGCCCCACCCCCCCCCCCACCAAGGCTATAGCCCACCCCTCGTTTTGGCCCTTTTCCGCTGGGTGGTTTTGGGACGGCGGCCTTCGGGCGCCCGTTTTTGGGCGCGGCTGTGCCCGGGGCATCCAGCGGGCACACGGAGGCCGCTCGCAAATTTGGCCTGATAACGAGTCCGGCGGACCAACTTCGCCCCTCCCCCCCACCAAGGCTATAGCCCACCCACCGTTTGGGCCCTTTTCCGCCGGGCGGTTTTGGGACGGGGGCCTTCGGGTGCTCATTTTTGGGCGTGGCTGTGCCCGGGGCATCCCGCGGGCAAAAGTAGGCCGCTCGCAAAGTTTGGCCCCATTCCGAGTCCGGCGGACCAACTACGCCCCACCCCCCCACCAAGGCTATTGCCCACCCCCCGTTTTGGCCCTTTTCCGCTGGGCGGTTTTCGGACGGGGGCCTTTGGGCGCTCGTTTTTGGGCGCGGCTGTACCCGGGGCATCCCGTGGGCACACGGCGGCAGCTCGCAAAGTTGGGCCTCATTCCGAGTCCGGCGGAACAACTTCGCCCCACCACCCCACCAAGGCTATAGCACACCCCCCGTTTTGGCCCTTTTCGGCAGGGCGGTTATGGGACGGGGCCTTCGGACGCTCGTTTTTGGGCACGGCTGTGCCCGGGGCATCCCGCGGGCAAAAGGAGGCCGCTCGCAAAGTTTGGCCCCATTCCGAGTCCGGCGGACCAACTTCGCCCCACCCCCCCACCAAGGCTATAGCCCACCCCCCGTTTTGGCCCTTTTCACTGGGCGGTTTTGGGACGGGGGCCTTCGGGCGCTCATTTTTGGGCGCGGCTGTGCCCGGGGCATCCCGCGGGCACACGGAGGCCGGTCGCTAAGTTTGGCCCCATTCCGAGTCCGGCGGACCAACTTCGCCCCACCCCCCCACCAAGGCTATAGCACAACCCTCGTTTGGGCCATTTTCCGATGGGCGGTTTTCGGACGGGGGCCTTCGGGCGCTTGTTTTTGGGCGCGGCTGTGCCCGTAGTATCCTGCGGGCACACGGAGGCCGCTCGCAAAGTTTGGCCCCAATCCGAGTCCGGCGGACCAACTTCGCGCCACCCCCCACCAAGGCTATAGCCCACCCCTCGTTTGGGCCATATTCCGCTGGGCGGTTTTGGGACGGGGGCATTCGGGCGCTCATTTTTGGCCGCAGCTGTGCCTGGGGCATCCCGCGGGCACAGGAAAGCCGCTTGCAAAGTTTGGCCCCATTCCGAGTCCGGCTGACCAACTTCGCCCCACCCCCCCACCAAGGCTATAGCCCACCCCCCGTTTTGGCCCTTTTCCGCTGGGCCGTTTTGGGACGGGGGCCTTCGGGCGGCCGTTTTTTGGCGCGGCTGTGCCCGGGGTATCCCGCGGGCACACGGAGACCGCTCGCAAAGTTTGGCCCCATTCCGAGTCCGGCGGACAAACTTCGCCCCACCTCCCCACCAAGGCTATAGCCCACCCCCCGTTTTGGCCCTTTTCCGCTGGGCGGTTTTGGGACAGGGGCCTTTGGGAGGTCGTTTTTGGGCGCGGCTGTGCCCGGGGCATGCTGCGGGCACACGGAGGCCGCTCGCAACGTTTGGCCCCATTCCGAGTCCGGCGGACCAACTTCAACCCACCCCCCCACCAAGGCTATAGCCCACCCCCCGTTTTGGCCCTTTCCCGCTGGGCGGTTTTGGGACGGGGGCCTTCGGGTGGTCGTTTTTGGGCGCGGCAGAGCCCGGGGCATCCTGCGGGCAAAAGGAGGCCGCTCGCAAAGTTTGGCTCCATTCCGAGTCCGGCGGACCAACTTCGCCCCACCCCCCCCACCAACGCTATAGCCCATCCCCCGTTTGGGCACTTTTCCGCTGGGCGGTTTTGGGACGGGGGCATTTGGGCGGTCGTTTTTGGTCGCGGCTGTGCCCGGGGCATCCCGCGGGCAAAAGGAGGCTGCTCGAAAAGTGTTGCCCCATTCCGAGTCCGGCGGACCAGCTTCTCCCCGCCCCCCCACCAAGGCTATAGCCCACCCCCCGTTTTGGCCCTTTTCCGCTGGGTGGTTTTGGGACGGGAGCCTTCGGAAGCTCTTTTTTGGGCGCGGCTGTGCCCGGGGCATCCCGCGGGCGAAAGGAGGCCGCTCGCAAAGTTTGGCCCCATTTCGAGTCCGGGTGACCAACTTTGCCCCACCCCCCCCACCAAGGCTATAGCACACCCCCCGTTTTGGCCCTTTTCGGCAGGGCGGTTATGGGACGGAGGCCTTCGGACGCTCGTTTTTGGGCACGGCTGTGCCCGGGGCATCCCGCGGGCAAAAGGAGGCCGCTCGCAAAGTTGGGCCCAATCCGAGTCCGGCGGACCAAGTTCGCCCACCCCCCCACCCCCCCCCCCACCAAGGCTACAGCCCACTTCCCGTTTTGTCCCTTTTCCGCTGGGCGGTTTTGGGATGGGGGCCTTCGGGTGCTCGTTTTTGGGCGCGGCTATGCCCGGGGCATCCCCCGGGCACACGGAGGCCGCTCGCAATGTTTGGCCCCATTCCGAGTCCGGCGGACCAACTTCGCCCCACTACCCCACCAAGGCTATAGCCCACCCCCTGTTTTGGCCCTTTTCCGCAGGGGGTTTTGGGATGGGGGCCTTCGGGCACTCGTTTTTGGGCGCGGCTGTGCCCGGTGCATCCCGCGGGCATACGGAGGCCGCTCGCAAAGTTTGGCCCCATTCCAAGTCCGGCGGACCAACTTCGCCCCACCCCCCCACCAAGGCTATTGCCCACCCCCCGTTTTGGCCCTTTTCCGCTGGGCGGTTTTGGGACGGGGCCTTGATGCGCTCGTTTTTGGGTGCGGCTGTGCCCGGGGCATCCCGGGGGCACACGGAGGGCCGCTCGTAAAGTTTGGCCCCATTCCGAGTCTGGCGGACAACTTCGCCCCACCCCCCCCCCCCACCAAGGCTATAGCACACCCCCCGTTTTGGCCCTTTCGGCAGGGCGGTTATGGGACGGAGGCCTTCGGACGCTCATTTTTGGGCACGGCTGTGCCCGGGGCATCCCGCGGGCAAAAGGAGGCCGCTCGCAAGTTTGGCCCAATCCAGTCTGGCGGACCAAGTTCGCCACCCCCCCACCCCCCCCACCAAGGCTACAGCCCACTTCCCGTTTTGTCCCTTTTCGCTGGTCGGTTTTGGATGGGGCCTTCGGGTGCTCGTTTTTGGGCGCGGCTGTGCCCGGGGCACCCACGGGCAAAGGAGGCCGCTCGTAAAGTTTGGCCCCATTCCGAGTCCGGCGGACCAACATCGCCCCACCCCCGCAACAAGGCTATAGCATACCCCCCGTTTTGGCCCTTTTCCGCGGGGCGGTTTTGGGACGGGGGCGTTTGGGCGCTCGTTTTTGGCGCGGCTGTGCCCGGGGCATCCCGCGGGCAAACGAGGCCGCTCGCACAGTTTGGCCCAATCCGAGTCCCGCGGACCAAGATGGCCCACCCACCCACCAAGGCTACAGCCACTCCGTTTTGGCCCTTTTCCTCTGGGCGGTTTTGGGATGGGGGCTTCGGGCGCTCGTTTTTGGGCGCGGCTATGCCCGGGGCATCCCGCGGGCACACGGAGGCCGCTCGCAATGTTTGGCCCCATTCCGAGTCCGGCGGACCAACTTCGCCCCACTACCCCACCAAGGCTATAGCCCACCCCCCGTTTTGGCCCTTTTCCGCAGGGGGTTTGGGATGGGGGCCTTCGGGCGCTCGTTTTTGGGCGCGGCTGTGCCCGGTGCATCCCGCGGGCATACGGAGGCCGCTCGCAAAGTTTGGCCCCATTCCGAGTCCGGCGGACCAACTTCGCCCCACCCCCCCACCAAGGCTATTGCCCACCCCCCGTTTTGGCCCTTTTCCGCTGGGCGGTTTTGGGACGGGGGCCTTCAGGCGCTCGTTTTTGGGTGCGGCTGTGCCCAGGGCATCCCGGGGGCACACGGAGGCCGGTCGTAAAGTTTGGCCCCATTCCGAGTCTGGCGGACCAACTTCGCCCCACCCCCCCCCCCACCAAGGCTATAGCACACCCCCCATTTTGGCCCTTTTCGGCAGGGCGGTTATGGGACGGGGGCCTTCGGACGCTCGTTTTTGGGCACGGCTGTGCCCGGGGCATCCCGCGGGCAAAAGGAGGCCGCTCACAAAGTTTGGCCCAATCCGAGTCCGGCGGACCAACTTCGCCCACCCCCCACCCCCCCCCCCACCAAGGCTACAGCCCACTTCCCGTTTTGTCCCTTTTCCGCTGGGCGGTTTTGGGATGGGGGCCTTCGGGTGCTCGTTTTGGGCGCGGCTATGCCCGGGGCATCCCGCGGGCACACGGAGGCCGCTCGCAAAGTTTGGCCCCATTCCGAGTCCGGCGGACCAACTTCGCCCCACCCCCCACCAAGGCTATAGCCCACCCCCCGTTTTGGCCCTTTTCCGCTGGGCGGTTTTGGGACGGGGCCTTCGGGCGCTCGTTTTTGGGCGCGGCTGTGCCCGGGGCATCCAGCGGGCACACGGAGGCCGCTCGCAAAGTTTGGCCCCATTCCGAGTCCGGCGGACCAACTTCGCCCCACCCCCCCACCAAGGCTATAGCCCACCCCCGTTTTGGCCCTTTTCCGCTGGGCGGTTTTGGGACGGGGGCCTTCGGGCGCTCGTTTTTGGGCGCGGCTGTGCCCGGGGCATCCCGCGGGCACACGGAGGCCGCTCGCAAAGTTTGGCCCCATTCCGAGTCCGGCGGACCAACTTCGCCCCACCCCCCCACCAAGGCTATTGCCACCCCCCGTTTTGGCCATTTTCCGCTGGGCGGTTTTGGGACGGGGCCTTCGGGCGCTCGTTTTTGGCGCGGCTGTGCCCGGGGCATCCCGCGGGCACACGGAGGCCGCTCGCAAAGTTTGGCCCCATTCCGAGTCCGGCGGACCAACTTCGCCCCACCCCCCCACCAAGGCTATAGCCCACCCCCCGTTTTGGCCCTTTTCCGCTGGGCGGTTTTGGGACGGGGGCCTTCGGGCGCTCGTTTTTGGCGCGGCTGTGCCGGGGCATCCCGCGGGCACACGGAGGCCGCTCGCAAAGTTTGGCCCCATTCCGAGTCCGGCGGACCAACTTCGCCCCACCCCCCCACCAAGGCTATTGGCCACCCCCCGTTTTGGCCATTTTCCGCTGGGCGGTTTTGGGACGGGGGCCTTCGGGCGCTCGTTTTGGGCGCGGCTGTGCCCGGGGCATCCCGCGGGCACACGGAGGCCGCTCGCAAAGTTTGGCCCCATTCCGAGTCCGGCGGACCAACTTCGCCCCACCCCCCCACCAAGGCTATAGCCCACCCACCGTTTGGGCCCTTTTCCGCCGGGCGGTTTTGGGACGGGGGCCTTCGGACGCTCGTTTTTGGGCACGGCTGTGCCCGGGGCATCCCGCGGGCAAAAGGAGGCTGCTCGCAAAGTTTTGCCCAATCCGAGTCCGGCGGACCAAGTTCGCCCCCCCCCCCCCCCCCCCCCCCCACCAAGGCTACAGCCCACTTCCCGTTTTGGCCCTTTTCCGCTGGGCGGTTTTGGGATGGGGGCTTCGGGCGCTCGTTTTTGGGTGCGGCAATGCCCGGGGCATCCCGCGGGCAAAAGTAGGCCGCTCGCAAAGTTTGGCCCCATTCCGAGTCCGGCGGACCAACTTCGCCCCACCCCCCCCCAAGGCTATTGCCCACCCCCCGTTTTGGCCCTTTTCCGCAGGGCGGTTTTGGGACGGGGGCCTTCGGGCGCTCGTTTTTGGGCGCGGCTGTGCCCGGGGCATCCCGCAGGCACACGGAGGCCGCTCGTAAAGTTGGGCCTCATTCCGAGTCCGGCGGAACAACTTCGCCCCACCACCCCACCAAGGCTATAGCACACCCCCCCGTTTTGGCCCTTTTCCGCAGGGCGGTTATGGGACGGGGGCCTTCGGACGCTCGTTGTTGGGCACGGCTGTGGCCGGGGCATCCCGCGGGCAAAGGAGGCCGCTCGCAAAGTTTGGCCCAATCCGAGTCCGGCGGACCAAGTTCGCCCACCCCCCCACCCCCCTCCCCCCCACACCAAGGCTACAGCCCACTTCCCGTTTGGCCCTTTTCCGCTGGGCGGTTTTTGGGATGGGGTCTTCGGGCGCTCGTTTTTGGGTGCGGCAATGCCCGGGGCATCCCGCGGGCAAACGGAGGCCGCTCGCAAAGTTTGGCCCCATTCCGAGTCCGGCGGACCAACTTCGCCCCACTACCCCCACCAAGGCTACAGTCCACTTCCTGTTTTGGCCCTTTTCCGCTGGCGGTTTTGGGATGGGGTCCCTCGGGCCGCTCGTTTTTGGGCGCGGCTATGCCCGCGGCATCCCGCGGGCAAACGAGGCCGCTCGCAATTGTTTGGCCCCATTCCGAGTCCGGCGGACCAACTTCGCCCCACCCCCCACCAAGGCTATAGCCACCCCCCGTTTTGGCCCTTTTCCGCTGGGCGGTTTTTGGACGGGGGCCTTTCGGGCGCTCGTTTTTGGGCGCGGCTGTGGCCCGGCGCATCCCGCGGGCATACGGAGGGCCGCTCGCAAAGTTTGGCCCCATTCCGAGTCCGGCGGACCAACTTCAGCCCCACCCCCCCACCAAGGCTATTGCCCACCCCCCGTTTTGGCCTTTTCCGCTGGGCGGTTTTGGACGGGGGCCTTCGGGCGCTCGTTTTTGGGCGCGGCTGTGCCAGGGCATCCCGGGGGCACACGGAGGCCGCTCGCAAAGTTGGCCCCATTCGAGTCCGGCGGACCAACTTCGCCCCCCCACCCCCCCCACCAAGGCTATAGCCCACCCCCCGTTTTGGCCCTTTTCCGCTGGGAGGTTTGGGACGGGGGCCTTCGGGCGCTCGTTTTTGGGCGCGGCTGTGCCCGGGGCATCCCGCGGGCACACGGAGGCTACTCGCATAGTTTGGCCCCATTCCGAGTCCGGCGGACCAACTTCGCCCCACCCCCCCACCAAGGCTATTGCCCACCCCCCGTTTTGGCCCTTTTCCGCTGGGCGGTTTTGGGACGGGGGCCTTCGGGCGCTCGTTTTTGGGGCGGCTGTGCCCGGGGCATCCGGGGGCACACGGAGGCCGCTCGCAAAGTTTGGCCCCATTCCGAGTCCGGCGGACCAACTTCGCCCCACCCCCCCACCAAGGCTATAGCCCACCCCCCGTTTTGGCCCTTTTCCGCTGGGCGGTTTTGGGACGGGGGCCTTCGGGCGCTCGTTTTTGGGCGCGGCTGTGCACGGGGCATCCCGCGGGCACACGGAGGCCGCTCGCATAGTTTGGCCCCATTCCGAGTCCGGCGGACCAACTTCGCCCCACCCCCCCACCAAGGCTATTGGCCACCCCCCGTTTTGGCCATTTTCCGCTGGGCGGTTTTGGGACGGGGGCCTTCGGGCGGTCGTTTTTGGGCGCGGCTGTGCCCGGGGCATCCCGCGGGCACACGGAGGCCGCTCGCAAAGTTTGGCCCGATAACGAGTCCGGCGGACCAACTTCGCCCCACCCCCCACCAAGGCTATAGCCCACCCACCGTTTGGGCCCTTTTCCGCCTGGCGGTTTTGGGACGGGGGCCTTTGGGCGCTCGTTTTTGGGCGTGGCTGTGCCCGGGCATCCCGCGGGCAAAAGTAGGCCGCTCGCAAAGTTTGACCCCATTCCGAGTCCGGCGGACCAACTTCGCCCCACCCCCCCACCAAGGCTATTGCCCACCCCCCGTTTTGGTCCCTTTTCCGCTGGGCGGTTTTGGGACGGGGGCCTTCGGGCGCTCGTTTTTGGGCGCGGCTGTGCCCGGGGCATCCCGGGGGCACACGGAGGCCGCTCGCAAAGTTTGGCCCCATTCCGAGTCCGGCGGACCAACTTCGCCCCACCCCCCCACCAAGGCTATAGCCCACCCCCCGTTTTGGCCCTTTTCCGCTGGGCGGTTTTGGGACGGGGGCCTTCGGGCGCTCGTTTTTGGGCGCGGCTGTGCCCGGGCATCCGGGGGCACACGGAGGCCGCTCGCTACGTTTGGGCCCCATTCCGAGTCCGGCGGACCAAGTTCGCCCCACCCCCCCCCACCAAGGCTATAGCCCACCCCCCGTTTTGGCCCTTTTCCGCTGGGCGGTTTTGGGACGGGGGCCTTGGGGCGCTCATTTTTGGGCGCGGCTGTGCACGGGGCATCCCACGGGCACACGGAGGCCGCTCGCATAGTTTGGCCCCACTCCGAGTCCGGCGGACCAACTTCGCCCCACCCCCCCACCAAGGCTATTGGCCACCCCCCGTTTTGGCCATTTTCCGCTGGGCGGTTTTAGGACGGGGGCCTTCGGGCGGTCGTGTTTGGGCGCGGCTGTGCCCGGGGCATCCCGCGGGCACACGGAGGCCGCTCGCAAAGTTTGGCCCGATAACGAGTCCGGCGGACCAACTTCGCCCCACCCCCCCACCAAGGCTATAGCCCACCCACCGTTTGGGCCCTTTTCCGCCTGGCGGTTTTGGGACGGGGGCCTTTGGGCGCTCGTTTTTGGGCGTGGCTGTGCCCGGAGCATCCCGCGGGCAAAAGTAGGCCGCTCGCAAAGTTTGACCCCATTCCGAGTCCGGCGGACCAACTTCGCCCCACCCCCCCACCAAGGCTATTGCCCACCCCCCGTTTTGGTCCTTTTCCGCTGGGCGGTTTGGGACGGGGGCCTTCGGGCGCTCGTTTTTGGGCGCGGCTGTGCCCGGGCATCCCGGGGGCACTCGGAGGGCCGCTCGCAAAGTTTGGCCCCATTCCGAGTCTGGCGGACCAACTTCTCGCCCCACCCCCCCACCAAGGCTATAGCCCACCCCCCCGTTTTGGCCCTTTTCCGCTGGGCGGGTTTTGGGACGGGGGCCTTCGGGCGCTCGTTTTTGGGCGCGGCTGTGCCCGGGGCATCCCGGGGGCACACGGAGGCCGCTCGCTACGTTTGGCCCCATTCCGAGTCCGGCGGACCAAGTTCGCCCCACCCCCCCCACAAGGCTATAGCCCACCCCCCGTTTTGGCCCTTTTCCGCTGGGCGGTTTTTGGACGGGGGCCTTGGGGCGCTCATTTTGGGCGCGGCTGTGCACGGGGCATCCACGGGCACACGGAGGCCGCTCGCATAGTTTGGCCCCATTCCGAGTCCGGCGGACCAACTTCGCCCCACCCCCCCACCAAGGCTATTGGCCACCCCCCCGTTTTGGCCATTTTCCGCTGGGCGGTTTTAGGACGGGGGCCTTCGGGCGGTCGTTTTTGGGCGCGGCTGTGCCCGGGGCATCCCGCGGGCACACGGAGGCCGCTCGCAAAGTTTGGCCCGATAACGAGTCCGGCGGACCAACTTCGCCCCACCCCCCCACCAAGGCTATAGCCCACCCACCGTTTGGGCCCTTTTCCGCCTGGCGGTT
>VKKW01000581.1:0-41921 GCA_018350135.1 Citrus trifoliata | reverse complement strand
TGTAAGTAATTTATGTTTACTGACATGATGAGACTGTCAAAGCAGCTGCATACAAATATGTTTATTCAAATGGGACATATGACTAACAACATCAGAACAACTTGACATCAGAACTAAGTAAATGAGCAAAGAGAGAGACGGGTGGATTGAGACTTGAGCAGGAAAGCAAAGCTGAGAATAAGACATCATCCAGCTGAGAATAAGCTGATTTGTTCTAATCCAGGTTGAAAAAGCAGGATTTCCAATTCTTGACCAGATCTAGTATTAGAGGAGCTAGCAACACTTTCACCTTGAACAAGATACGGATGGACACTTATTTTCTCCATTGATGAATCCCTCTAGGCCATTGCCTTTAATCGAAGTTAACACTTGAGTTCTCCAAATGAAAAGTTGTTTTGATTCTAGTTTCACAGGTGTCACAAAGTTATACGAAGTCTTTGTTTGATTAGAAATGCTGAAGGCTCTGATACCATGATTGAATACAAACTAATTTGGGTTTGGTTATAAGGAAATGAAATGGAAAGTGAAAGGAAAATGTATTTTATTTAATCAAGGCATTGTAATCATACTGTGTACAGATCACACTATTATATTACAATTTAGTACAAGAATCTAATAGCTAGATTATTCTGGAATCTTCATGTATTGTTAAAGAATACATAATCTGTTACTAAAACTGTTTATAACAACTTGCCAAGTCATCATAACTAATTCTTCAGTGGTATATTAAGCCACATGCTAAACCACCGTCTTTATCATGTTCTTCTATCGTACTCTGTTTGAACTTTGCATAATACCACATCAGCACCATTACATAGCATCATCAACTCATCATCACTGTACAATATCATCGCATCATCAGATACTCTAACATGCAAGAGATTTTCTGATACCACTTGTTGGCCTGTAGAAGCAATTGGTTATGGTGTTCCATTTGGCATGGCAATTAGATGTGATCAACATTAATTAGAATAAAATATTTACCTTCAAATTATTGTTAAATTGAATTATCGAATTATGCTTTTCTTTCATTTGGAGATGATGGGCGATGCCTATCTCCTAGTCGAAGTGATCAATGAGCCATTACTCAAACTTGGTCAGCAATCAATTAGGCTAGTTTTCTTTTTCTTACTTGCAAATCAATTCAATCTATCAATTTATTATTATCAAACTTCATAGGACTATATTTCTCAATCAAGTTAAGTGACATTATGCTGGAATCAAATTGTAAATTTGTAATAATTCAATTCTCTTGAAACATTTTATCTGTTGGAAAATGAATCATGTTAATTTTAAATTTCACTTAGAGGATCACTGCCCTCATCTTCAAAACTCCTTAATAGCTATCTCTTCCTTATCATCATTTCCATCCACTTCAATTAATCCACCATTTTCCAATCTTTTTTTTTGGGTAGTTTTTCGCTGTCTCCAATCCATAACAATTTTTATTACTTTGCAAACGAAAAGAAAGAAAATAGGCCAAAGGTGTTTTCCAATTTTGAGAGAAGGATGGTCTTAATAAATTCTTTAGAAGTTTGATTTCATTATTTTTAAATGCATAGTTCCGGCTCTACTTGTCTGATTTCCTATTACAGAAAATAAGGCTTGCAAAATGGGGCTATAATGGGCTGGGCAGACATTGTGCACAACACAACACAGTGGCGAGCATAGTAAGATTTTGAATGTAAATTTGTTTAAAGAAATGTTTTGTTGTATGTCATTTCTAAACATTTGTGACAAATAAGATGATAAAACTCGTTCAATAAAACTTTACCTCATTTATATCTTTATAAAATGAGTCGCATCTATTTTCTTGTAAAAGAACCATAACTAGATCTAATCATATAAACGAACTAACATATGAGGAGGGAAAAAAAAGACGAAATATATTGCATATACTTTTGTATGTCAAGATCAAGCTACAATTATGCTGGTAGTCTATATTAGAATATTTCTAATATGTTAAACTTTGCTGAAAATTCTTGATGAATGAGGCTTGATTTGTTTGAAGCGAATGGCACCTTAATAGAAAAAAAGAAAAAAATAACAATATTTTAGGGCTAAGTAAGAATTATATTGTAGGGTTTTCTTTTAATTATAACTTATTTATATTTGGTAAAAATATAAAGAAAATTTATTAATCAACATTGTAATTAATAAAACAAAATTACTAAATAAAAATTAAAAGAATATTTACATATAATAGGGCTTTGGGGGGTATGGTTGAGATTACAAAACTAAATCCCAGCTCATTAAAAAATTGAGGATTATTTTTCTCTCATTCTTCACCTCATTCCCAAAAAATTATTTAAAATTCATCTCATTTGGATGAGACTACATAAAAACTCCAAATTCATGGAGAATTTTATCATCCTTATCCCTATGATTTACTCTTATTTTTCCTCTCAAAATATTTCTTCTTTCGTCATTATCTTCATTATATCTTATGGACTCAGCTCCCTTGCAACAATTGAAAGATACCACCAATTTTGTTTTTATGTGATTTCAATCCTTCATCATTAGATTTTTAATAAAAAGATAGTTTCAATGGTAAAGATTTGTCTGTTTGAATATTACCATTATACTCCTAATATTTATTAAAAACTCAAAAAAATTAAAGAGTTAAAATTTTAATAGATAAGTCTAGATTGTGGATTCACCTGTGTTACAATAGTTGCACCGTACCACATTTTTTTATCTTTATTTGATAGAGACATTCAATTTAATGACTGCAAATATTTTTTTTTTTAAAATCAGACAACTATTGGTCAATGGCATAGGGGATTGCTTTGATACAGATAAGATTCGACAACAATTGTATACCCAAATTGGTATAAGACCGCAAACACCATCCAATTGAAGCTGAAGTGATTCCGACATTGATCTTCACTTCTTGAGGCACCGTACAAGATGAAAATTGGTGCGGGAGAACTGTAAAATTGATTTAAGAATTCCAATCATGAATAAGAAAATGGCCTCTCACGTGCAGGCGACGACTGGATTGTTATGCTATTAGGACGAGTGATTCAATTGTTTGAGTTGTTGTTGTGTGGCTTTGGTGGAGGAGTCAAATTGAAATTGAAGAGTCCAAAACAGATTGATTTTTGATGATTCAATACTTGGATACGGTAGCAAATGCTTCTCTAAATAATGGGTTTTTTTTAATTAAATTAATTTGCGGGTTAGTAGACTTCATATGAAAATTTATTGAATTTGTATAATACTCTAAATATATTTTTCAATTTAATTTTAATGAAATTCTATAGATTAAATTACTTTCTACATTTTAATATAAAAGGACCAGAATTCCAATTTTTTTATAATGTTAACTAATTACACTTTTAACTTGCAAATTCTGAAACATCTATTTTTCTCAACCAAATCGGTGATGGTGGTGAATTGACGGCGAGCGAAACCAGTAGTGTCAAAATTCTAACTTTAAAACACTGAACTTGCCATTAACTGGTGTTGTTAGCGTGCTTGGCATTAATTTGGTGCCTGCTGGCCATTGGTTGCTCACGAATTTTGTGTCTGGTGGCCATTGACTCTCACGTCTCCAGGATGGCAGCAAGGCGAGAACCTAACTGTATAAAGCAACCGCCTAAGCCGATAACCAGTAGCTATTAGATTTTAAAAAAAATTATTTGCAGTCGTTGGATTAAACAATAAAGCATGCAATGGCTTTGCCAAATAAAGACAAAAAAATGTGGAAAATAGATAGATCTCTAAATTGTTTCAAATTTATGTTGTTTAACTAGTAGCGACTCTTAAAAAATAAATATTATTTTAATATTATCAATTTATTTAAAAGAATACATTTTTAATATTATTTATTTTATTAAAATAAATATTATTTATTATTATTTATTTTCATTTATTTAGTGATAGAATTATTATTATATTTATTCTTTAAAAAATTAAATAATATAAAATAAAATAAAATAAAATAATCAGTAGTGGGTCTTAAAAAATAAATATCATTTTTAATTAATATTATTTATTTTATTTAAAAGAATAAGTTTTAATATTATTTATTTTATTTTATTTATTTAACATTATATAGTCACATGCTTCTTATTATATTTATTTAACATTAATATTTTTAATATTATTTATTTATTTTATTTAATATTATCATAGACTTATTATTATAATATATTTATTTTTAAAAGAATAAATAATATTAAATAAAATAAAATTACATTTTAGAAGGCTACCTGCCCAAGCACATAAACTTACAAATAAACTATAAATAAAAATGAAAATAAGGGATGAAATGAAATTTAACATCATAGAAAACAAACTTGGTGGTACCTTGTACATATCTTATCTGATGTACGTTGTAAGAAAAATAGTTAATTGATTTTCGTAACATCATTCAAATGATTTCGCCCACTTGTTATTCCATATTAATCAAATTGAAATTATAAGTTAATTTAAAGAGATACCGTTCTTGTCATCATTGAATTTATACAATTTCATAAACTCAATCAGCTTATCTATGCTAAGTTTCAATTGGAATGATATGTTGGATCTTTAATCCAATATTATTAGATCTGCAATCCAACGTTACACTTATACGTATATAATTATGTGATGTGAATTGCCGTTAAGTCCAATTAACAATGATCAGTTAAATTTTTTGATAATTTAAACTTTAATGTATTTAGTAGGGTGTGACCTTTAATATAAACGGGTTTAAGATAATTTCTATTTCTATAATGGACTAAAATAAAAATATTAAAAAACAATAGGAAAAGTTATTTATATAAGTGGTTATGATCCTCATGTTACATTTATCATTCTATACTTTTCTGACATCACTTCATTAGAGAAAGTGGAGAGAAAAATTTAAGAGATTCTCTAAGATATTGGGTTGATCTAGGAGACAAGCCACACGACTCTAGAAAGCAATTGAGTATTATGATTCATGTACATTTTTGCATATTCGTTTGTTAATTATTTGGTGATACAACATGAATTTCTTTAGAGTTTAGGTGATAGTTTTTACCAAAAGTTAATTTTCTAACATGATATGCTATAAATGTATTTTTATTTTTTGAAGTCTTTTGGATTTTCTTTTTGTTTGCACTATTTTACTTAACCAAAAGTAAAGAAGTAAAATGATAAAATCAGCCCAGAAATATTTTAATATGAAGTTGGGTTTAATATTCAAAGAGATACATTCTCAATAACAGTGATGAACCATAAATATATAAAACAAATTATTCATTATTAATAAATGTTGATGTTTAAAATATTATTATCAAATACAAATGATTGTCACTTTTTCTACTGATGACTAGGAGAGAATTTGTGCTCAGCAAAACTTTCCTCCACGATAGTAACAATACGCAAACTTGCATATACCATAACCGGGAGGTGTACAAAATTGGTCGCAATCTTTGTCATCTTTGCAATTCCCAATGTTTATCGCTTCTGCTCCTTTGCATAAACCTAAATCAAATTCTTTTAAAGCATTTCATGAGTTAAACATCTCACTAATATTGAATATGAGCTTTCCAATTGTCGAATGAGTAAATTATTTAAAAGAAGAAATATAAGTTTTTATAATTTTTTTTGCAAGAAGTATCTTTTTTTTTTGTACTAATTTTGCAAGAAGTAGCTGGAATGGAAAACTCATAAAACTTTAAATATGAGTAAAGGAGATAAAAGTAATATTTACCAGAAGAATCAATTAACAGAAAAACTAAAAAGCAAGCAGCCAATTTAAGTTGACTTGTTTTCTCCATTATTTCAAGAAGTTGGTATAGTTTGAAAGAGATAAAAAGTGTCTAAGGGTGCTATTTATAATTTCAATAATGGGTTTGCTTGCTCGCTTGGGATATTTTAGTGGTAAGGATCTAGATATATATGGTTGGTTGTAAGCATCTTTAATTGGCTTTTAAAATTCATATCCAAAGTGAAACTGGTTTTGGATTCGATTATTTCCAAATCGCAGAGCGCATTTTTTCCGGGCAGAGCGATCACTGACAACATCCTTATCTCCACCGAAATTGTCCATTATCTGAAGCGGAAGCAACAAGGAAAGGTTGGGGTTACAACACTTAAGATCGACATGTCTAAAGCATATGATCACGTTGAATGGAATTTTCTGAAGTTTATGATGTTGTGGATGGGATTTGCGGAAGGTTGGGTTGAGCTCATTATACTATGTGTTTCTACAGTAAGCTATCAAGTGATTAGAAATGGGGTGGAGGTGGGGCCGATAATTCCGAGTCGGGGGTTTCGGCAAGGGGATCCGCTGTCACCTTACTTATTTATTATTTGTGTAGAAGTGCTTAGTTCTTTGATTCGAAATCGTGAAAGGGCAGGGTTAATTCATGGGGTTAAAGTGGCTAGGAGTACCCTGCGGTTTCTCATTTGTTCTTTGCGGATGATTGCCTTCTATTTTTTAAAGCTAATCACACTGAAGCTCGCATTATGAAGAGTCTGCTGGCTGTTTATGGGGCTGCATCTGGGCAACAGGTAAACTATAATAAATCTGTGCTCTCTTTCAGTGCAAATGTGGATGAGGCTTCTCTACGCCAAGTGTGTGGAATCCTGGAAGTCTCTGCTACAAGTATTCATGGAACCTATTTGGGACTGCCATCTCTGATAGGAAGGAAGAAAAATGATGTTTTTAGCTTTATCAAAGAGAGGGTTTGGCTACGGATTCAAGGCTGGAATCAGAAACTTCTAAGTAGGGCGGGGAAGGAAATTATGCTGAAAACAGTAGCCCAAGCAATTCCGAATTATACCATGAATATCTATTTGTTACCTCTAAAGAGTTGGAGATTATGATGAACTCCTTTTGGTGGGAAATAATCGGCAGGGTGGTCCAGGAATTCGTTGGCTTCGATGGGACTTATTGTGTAAACCAAAGTCAGTTGGGGGTATTGGTTTTAAAAGGATTCATGACTTTAATATTGCTATGTTAGGCAAACAGTGCTGGAAACTTATGACCCATCCACACTCTCTTGTAGCTCGCATACTTAAGGCTAGATACTATCCTCGATCTTCATTTACTGATGCAACCGTGGGTTTCAACCCTAGCTACACCTGGAGATTAATCATGGCTGCCAAGCATGTTGTGGTGAAGGCTAGTCGTATACAAATTGGGAGTGGACAACAGATTCAAATCAATAAGGACCCTTGGCTTCCCGATGCGGATAATGGATTCATCACTTCTGTTCTGGATGACAGTCTTGCAACAACTACGGTAAATAGTCTAATGGTTCCGGGTCAAAGGCAATGGGATAACGAATTGGTTGCGGATATTTTCAATACAAGAGATGCTGCATTGATTCTACAGGTACCTCTTAGCACTCGACAAGATGACGATCGCTGGTTTTGGCTTGCTGATACAAAAGGCAAGTTCACTGTCAGAAGCAGTTATAATGTGTTGAACTTTGCTCCAAATGGTTCCAATAGTAAGGTGTGGAAGTTCTTATGGGGCTGGAGGTTCCAGGCAAGGTTCAACACTTTATTTGGCGTGCTTTGATAAATGTCTTGCCAACTACGAATAACTTGCTCTCTCGAAAGGTTGATGTCTCCCTAATTTGC
Source organism: Citrus trifoliata (assembly GCA_018350135.1). NCBI lineage: Eukaryota > Viridiplantae > Streptophyta > Magnoliopsida > Sapindales > Rutaceae > Citrus > Citrus trifoliata. The sequence continues at coordinate 34,355 of VKKW01000581.1, read as the reverse complement.
CCTATATGTAGTGCTGCCAATGAATCTGTTTATCATTGTCTGGTGGAATGTTTGTTTGCCCAATCTTGCTGGTTACTGTCCTCACTTGGAACGGGAAGGAGACGCTCTTCCTTCTTTGATTGGATTGAGCAAATCTTTATCAAATGTCGCAAGGAGGAGTGCGCTTTGGCTGTAATGGTGTGTTGGAAGCTTTGGCTTAATATAAATGATAAAGTGTGGAATGGTCATAATGGGCGTGCCAAAAGCCTAGTGAATGCTGCAGGGCATTATCTTTTCCAGTGGCAAGAGGCTAAGAGGAAGAATTTCATTATAATGAGCAAGTTCAGTTAGGCCATGGCTCAGTGTGTTGGGGTAAACCTCCTCTAGGTTGGTTGAAGTGTAATGTGGATGCAGGGGTTTTCAGTTCTAAAGGTCGATACAACTTTGGAGGGGTGATCAGAGACTCTGGGGGTTGCTTTGTTGCTGCTAAGTGTCAAAGTTTCTCTGGACTGTTTTGCCCTCGCGAGGCAGAGGCTTTGGCTGTTCGTGAAGCCCTTAGCTGGATAAAGAACTTACAATTGTCTAAAGTTATTGTTGAAATCGATTGCTTAAATGTTTATTCTGCTTTAGTTTCTCATGATTATAGTCCTAATGGTTTTGGCTTAATTATTGCGGATTGTCAAGCCTTATCTCAATTAGTTGGAGAAGTGAGATTCTCTTATGTGCGTAGATCTGCGAACGTCACTACCCATAGTGTGGATAGGGTGGGGGGTTCTATATCAGGTCTTAGAGAGTGGAGGGATGTTCCACCTCTGTGGTTATGTCCTATGTTGACAGTCTCTTATGATTAATAAAATTTCATTTCATCAAAAACAAAAAATTCATATCCAAAGGATTTCTTTATCCTTTTAGAGATAACGATAAACAATAATGTAGGCACATATAAGCAATGTATACTGTGTAGTTTTGGCAAGAGATATTCTGATACCACTTATTGGTTTGTAATTAGTTACGGGGTTCCAATTTTGGCATAGCCAATGAATTAGGCTAGGCTTCTTTTTCGTAGTTGCAAATCAATTGGATATCTCAATTTAATTATTATCAGGCTTCATAGGGCTTTATTTCTCAATCCAGTTAAAGTGACGAGTACTCTTCAATCACATTGCGCTTCAATCACATTGTAAATTTGTAATAATTTCTAAGGGAAAAGGACACTTCACCCTCAAGGTTTAAAGAAATTGTTAAAAAGTCCTCCAAATTTTAGTAAGTGATACCATGATTTTTTTTTTATCATAATGTCCTTTGACTTTATAAACTTCAAAAATTAAATTTAAAATTTTATAACAAATAAAAATATGGCATTAAAATAAATGTAACAATATATATGTTTTAAAATAATTTTAATATTTTACAATCTATTAGACCTGTTTTATTGTATTAAAGTAATATTTGATAATAAATATTACATAATATTAAAATAAATTAATCAAAATTAAAATTATTTTGAATATTATGTAAAAAACAATTTTGATATTATTGATAGGTAGTGGCAGATTTAGAAAAATATTTTACCGAGGGCTAGATTACATAATAGTAAAATTTTAAAACTAAAACTTTGAAAGTATAAAATATTTGTTAATACATTTATAATTATTCTCGACGTATTTTTAAAAATAAAAAAATATTTGTGGTGATGTCCTATCATTACTTTTAATTATAGTGTAGACTTTTATAATTCTAAAAGTTTAAAGTTTAAATTTTGTGAGTTTGTAAATTTATAAGGTCAATTTTAGTAGATTTAATGGGCACTAATTTGAAATCTTAAATAATTTTTATTTTATTCTTAAAGTATTTTTTTAGCCAGCAGGGGCTACAACCCCCATAGGTCACATACTGCATCTGCCCTTGTTGATAGGGTAATAATTTGTTAATTGTAAAATCTATTTAACCCAAATATTTATCTAAAATCATTATAATAAATACAAATGTATTATTAAAATAAATTTAATAACTTAAATCTTTTTATATTACTTAAATGTTAAAAGTAATTTAATATTATTAGTCCACTAGCCATATTATATTATTTATATTAATTAAAAAAATTTAAAGTCAATTTTCTAATTAAATATTTAAAGAGTATTAGGATAAAAAAAGGGTTGTCAATTTTTTAAAACTCGAGGGTCTTTTATGATCATTTTTTTTATATTTTAAGGGTAAAGGTGTCCCTTTCCCTAATTTTAATTTTAATGCTTCTCAACTCGATTGAGAAATAAAGCCCTATTAAACCTTGAAATTTCTTATCTATTAGGAAAATGAATTATATGAATATATAGATTTCACGTTAGAGGATCACATGCCGATCATCATGAACACTCCTTAAATAGTTATCTCTTCGTTATCATTATTTCCATCCACTTTTATTAGTCCACCCTTTTCCCATTCATTTTTTTTTAATTTTTGGTGGTTTCTGGATGTCTCCAATTCATAATAAGTTTTATTACTTTGCAAAAAAAAAAGAAAAAAGGCGAAAGTTGTTTCCAATTTTGATGAGAAGCATGGTCTTAATAAACTTAAATTAAGGTCACTTAGAGAGCAAATAAGGTGTTTTTATTACATTTTGATTATATTTTGCATAAACATTCATTTTAGTTGAATCTTAATAAGTTTTACCTGAATTAAAGTAATTTGTGCTAAAAACAGGTGCATAATTGTAGGTTTTCAGAAAGTCTTAATTCATGAGGGGATGTTGAGACATTAGATGAGTAAGAAGAGGAAAGAAGATGACCACAAAAGAAGTAAAGCAAAATCGGGAATAGTGCAGTATGGTTGCGGATGTTAGAGCAACCAGTGCTGTACCAATCTAGGAGCAATGCGGGAGAAAATTAGGCACGGGTCAGCCACAGAATCGCAATATGCATGTTCCTAATTTAACGCATGCACGCTTATGGGCTTTAATTTACCCTAATTTGTAATTTAAAAGGGAGGCGTGCACCACATAGAAAGAGAATTATCATCAGAATAATTACAAAGGAAAGGAGAAGAAGATCAGAATTGGAGAGTACTGTTTCGGCAACATTGAAGAATCGTGCATAATTATTTGAGATTTGTCTTTCACCGTGCTCAACTTATAATTATCTTCTTCCTTTAATTGTTTTGATGTATCCCGTGATCAATATACTTATGTTTATTTTTCTCATTCAGAATATGAACTAGACTTGTTTGTAGTTGAGTGACAAACAATCCAATGGAAACTTGACTGTTCTTATGTGTTGTTATGTCATTGCTCTAGCACTTTACTCTATTAGGTTTTATGCTTATAACTGTTATTTCGGTTGACCACCCATTCAATAGTTTTAGTTAAGACAAAGCAGCAAAAATGCATGTTTTAGCGGATATTATTAGAGTATTACTCGATCTTAAGTTAAGTTTTCTGGATTAAGTTATCTTGAATCCCATAAGGGCAATACTTGAAGTTAAGATTTGTGACACACTAGACATAAGTGTTCACCTTATAGGGTGGAGAGACTAAAGATCATAATGTCATACCATAAGTAGATTAACAACTGGTCATTGTTAATAATTGTTAATAAATTTAAGGGTATGAGATTTTCAATATGCGATAGCTGAGGATGCATATTAATTCTGCCAAGTGCGGCAGTACTTGCCATAACAATTGGTGTTAACTTTATGAAAAACAGTCAGCCCATAAGGAGAGTTTGATCATTCAACTACCATAATCTTAATTGAATCTTAGATACATTTTATCTAGTATTTTATTATGGTATTGTTTTATTAATTCTCTCACAAACATCAATTACGATAGAATTTAATTTATGACTGTTGACTTCGGCCTTAAGTTGATTTGAACTATTATGACTGCTATAGATTTCGAGTAACATCAATCCCTGTGGAGACGATCTTGAATATTCATCACTTTATTTTTTGTTGTGTACACTTTCATATTGGCATTGGTAGTAATTTCTTATAAAATTAACCAACAAATTTTTAGCGCCATTGCCGGGGATTGATTATTTATTTTTGAAGTGCGGAGTAAATCTTGATAGCGCCAAATTTGACTTAATTCATTTTATTTATTGGCAGATTGGTACGTGCATGCGCAAAGACAGATCTGTGGAATTTCAATTCGATCTTGAAAGTGAAAGGACTATTAGAAGATTGCCAAAAGAATAAAGGAATTCACAAATTGTTTCAGGCATGAATAATTTGCAGGATGAGGGAAATTTGAACCCTCACGGGCCCTTACAACTAGTCAACATTCAAGAGGAGTAGAATGAACATGCTAACGAGAGACAACTAGGCAATAACAATATTATTTACATGGCTAATGACAGAGACAGAGCTGTTAGAGATTATGATGTGTTAACTCCTCAAGTTGTACACCTTGGGATCATCAAACTTGAAGTAGAAGCTACAAATTTTAAGTTTAAGCCAATGATGTTTCAAATGTTACAAACAGTTGGTCAATTCAATGGATTGCCAAATGAAGATCCTCATCTCCATCTTAAAATGTTCTTGGAAGTAAGTAATGCTTTCAAGATTGTTGGAGCAACACGAGATGCCTTAAGGCTGAGGCTTTCTTCTTATTCCTTAAGAGATCGAGCAAGAGTATGGTTAAATTCGTTACCATCTGATTCCATCACTACATGAAATGAGTTGGCTGATAAATTCCTAATGAAATATTTGCCACCGACAAAAAAATGCAAAGTTGTGGAAGGAGATTACTTCATTCCACCAACTTGAAAATGAAAGTTTGTATGAGGCTTGGGAAAGATTCAAAGAACTGCTCAGAAAGTGTCCTCATCATGGCATTCCTTGTTGCATTCAATTGGAAACTTTCTACAATGGGTTGAATCCGAGTACAAGGTTAATAGTGGATGCTTCAGCAAATGAAGCCCTGTTTCCAAATCTTACACTGAAGCTTATGAAATTCTGGAGACAATTGCTAATAATAATTATCAGTGGCCTTCAGCCAGGCAACCAGCAGCAAGAGGACCAGCATAGGTACATAACATAGATGCAATTACAACCTTATTAGCGCAAGTAACCTCATTGACTATCATGGTAAAGGCCATGACATCCGCTCCAGCAACAGTAAAGCAAGTTGCTGAACTTTCTTGTGTATACTGTGGTGAAGAATATGACTTTGATACTTGTCCTGAAATCCAGCTTTAGTAAATTATGTGGGTAATTTTAATCGACAACCTCAGAACAACCCATATTCAAATACTTACAACCCTGGCTGGAAACAACATCCAAATTTTTCATGGAACAATCAGAATCGAAATGCTCCAGCATTAAATGGAAAAAATAGAAACACACAGCCACTTGGTTTTCATTAGCAGAGTCAAAGGCAAAAGCATATCAATCAAGATCCAATCACTTCACTGGAAGCAGTGATTAAGGAATACATTTCAAAGAATGAAGCAATTGTGCAGAGTCAAGCTGTATCTTTGAGAAACTTGGAAAACCAAATGGGACAACTAGCCACAGTAATGAGTAGCAGAACTCAAGGAAGTTTACCTAGCAACACAAAAGACCCTAGAAGAGAAGGCAAAGAACACTGCAAAGTAATTAATTTAAGATATGAAAATAGTGTTGATATTCCAGTTGATGTGACAAAAAATGGGATGGAATTCAATTCAGAACAAAAATCACCTCAAAATGGAAGCATGTTGCAACAAACTCCCTATCGAGACACTGGTTACATGGGCCAAGCTACAGCAACTGCAGAGGAAATTCAACCAAAACATGCTGAAAAAGAAGTTGCAACACCAATAATCCCAACCTACTCTAAATCAAATAAACAGAGTTTGATACCTCCTAAAGCTACCCAGCAGTTTAGACATCCACCACCTTTCCCACAAAGGTTCCAGAAGCAAAAACAAGACAAGTAGTTCAACAAATTTCTGGAAGTATTGAAACAATTACACATCAATATAGCTTTTGTGGAAGCTTTGGAGCAAATGCCAAATTATGTGAAATTTCTCAAAGACATCTTAGCAAGAAAGAGAAGACTGAGAGAATTTGAAACTGTTGCTTTAATACAGGAAAATAGTCATATACTCCAAAGTAAGATTACTACAAAAGTGAAATATCTAGGAAGTTTAACAATATCATGCTCTATAGGAAATAGGTATGCTAGCAGAGCACTTTGTGACTTGGGAGCTAGTATTGATTTGATGCCATTGTCTGTATTTAAGCAGCTGGGAGTAGGGGAATGCCGACCAACAACAGTCACTCTGCAATTAGCTGACATATCTCATGCATACCCTGAAGGAAAAATTGAGGATGTACTGGTAAAGGTGGACAAATTCATCTTCCCAATAGACTTTATTGTGCTAGACTTTGAAGCTGATAAAGAGGTGCCCATTATACTTGGAAGACATTTTCTAGCAACTGAAAAGACTTTGATAGATGTGCATAAAGGAGAGCTCACCATGAGAGTAAATGATCAGCAAGTCACATTTAATGTACTAGAGGCTATGAGGAGTCCTAATGAAGTAGAAGATTGCAATTTCCTAAGTATTATGGACTTTGTTGTAGCAGACAGAATGGACAGATGCTGCAGTAATGAAATCAACAAGGTCACCACTTTTGAAGATGTAAAAGAGGAAGATGTTACAGCAAATCAGATAGATTGAATGGAAGAAAAGCAATCTGATAGGCATAACAAGTTTATTGAGCATCTGAATCTTTCAGACAGGGAAGTAAAAATAACTTTACCATATATTGAATCACCTCCTAGTCTTGAATTAAAATTGTTACCTTCACATTTGAAGTATGTTTATCTTGGCCAAAACAACACACTCCCTGTAATCATTTCTTCTACTTTGTATGCAGGATAAGAATAGAGTTTAATAGATTTACTGGGGAAATACAAAAGATCAATTGGATGGACCATGACAAACATCAAGGGGATAAACCCATCAATATGCATGCATAAAATCTTGTTAGAAAATTGTTACTGCAAATCGGTGGAGCACAAGAGAATGCTGAACTATATTATGAAAAAAATGGTAAAAAAAGAAATCATAAAATGGTTAGATGCTGAAATCATATACCCAATATCAAACAGTTCGTGGGTAAGTCCAGTTCAATGTATTCCAAAGAAGTGAGGGATAACTGTGATAGCTAATGAGAAAGATGAACTTATCCCTACAAGGACAGTGACTGGATGGAGAGTATGTATGGATTACAGGAAGCTCAACAAAGCCACAAGGAAAGACCACTTCCCACTACCATTTATAGATCAGATGTTGGACAGACTTGTTGGAAAACAATATTATTGTTTCTTAGATGGGTATTCAGGCTATAACCAACTTGCTATAGCTCCAAAAGATCAGGAGAAGACTACATTTACTTGTCCTTATGGAACATTTGCCTTCAGAAGAATGCCCTTTGGGTTATGCAATGCTCCAACAACTTTTCAGAGATGCATGATGTCTATTTTTTTTTATATGGTAGAGCAAACTTTAGAAGTTTTCATGGATGACTTCTCAGTTTTTGGAGAAACATACAATGTTTATTTACACAACTTGGAATAAGTTTTTAAAAGATGTGAGATGACAAAATTAGTACTCAATTGGGAAAAGTACAATTTCATGGTGCAAGAAGGAATAATGTTGGGACATAAGGTATCCAAGAATAGCATTGAGGTAAACAAAGACAAGATAGAGGTAATAGATAAACAGCCACCTCCAATTTTAGTAAAGGGTATTAGGAGTTTTTTGGATCATGCTGGATTTTACAGAAGATTCATTAAGGATTTTTCCAAGGTAGCTAAACCATTATGCTCATTGTTGGAACATGACAAGCCCTTTCACTTTGACAAAGAGTGTCATCAAGCATTTAGAGAATTAAAGAAAGCTCTGACCACTGCTCTAGTAGTTATATCTCCAGACTGTATTTTACCATTTGAATTGATGTGTGATGCTAGTGATCACTCTGTGGGAGCAGTATTAGGGTAAAGAAAGGATAAGGTTTTTCATTCCATATACTATACAAGCAAAACTCTCACTCAAACTCAAATCAATTACACCACTATAAAGAAAGTGTTGCTAGCAGTAGTATTTGCTTTTGACAAATTCAGAGCCTACTTGGTGGGCACTAGAGTGACTGTATATACATACTATGCAACTATCAAATACTTAATTTTAAAGAATGATGCCAAGCCAAGATTAATCAGATGGATCTTATTACTTCAAGAATTTGATCTGAAAATTAAAGATAGAAAAGGGACTGAGAATCAAGTAGCAGACCACCTATCAAGACTGGAAGCAGACACAAGCACATTGACAAGGAAAGACATCACTGAAACTTTTCATGATGAACAGCTGTTGGTAGTACAGCAAGCACAGATGCTGCAGCAGTCAGAATCTCCATGGTATGCAGATTTTGCTAACTATTTAGTAAGTGGGTTGCTACCCGCTTGACCTGAAGTTTTAAGAGAAAAAGAAATTTCTTCATGATGTTAGAAGTTAACAGTGGGATGACCCACATTTATATAAGCTGTGCTCAAATCAAGTAATACGTAGATGTGCTGCAGAAGGAGAGATTCCCCACATATTGAGTCATGTTATGCTGCAGTATATGGCGGACATTTTGGTGGTCACAGAACAGCTGCTAAAGTTCTGCAATCAGGTTATTACTGGCCCACTATTTTTAAAGATGCTTATGAATTTGTTAAATGTTGTGACAGGTGCCAAAGGATAGGAAACATAACTAAAAGACATGAAATGCCATTGACTAACATTCTAGAAGTGGAAGTTTTTTATATTTGGTGAATAGATTTTATGGGACATTTCCCACCATCCTCTGGAAACTTATATATCCTTGTTGCTGTGGATTATATCTTCAAGTGAGTAGAAGTTGCAGCATTACCTACCAATGATGCTAAAACAGTGATGGCTTTTCTTCAGAAAAATATTTTTTCCAGGTTTGGTACTCCTAGAGCAATTATTAGTGATGATGGTACACATTTTTTCAACAAAATTTTTGCCGCAGCTATGGTGAAATATGGAGTCAAACACAAGGTAGCAACATCATATCATCCACAATCTAATGGTCAGGCTGAAGTGTCCAACAGAGAAATTAAAAAGATCCTAGAAAAAATGGTGAACCCAACGAGGAAGGATTGATATTTACAGTTACATGACTCTTTATGGACCTATAGAATAGCATACAAAACTCCACTCGGCATGTCTTACCGAATTGTTTATGGAAAGACTTATCATTTGCCACTAGAGCTAGAGTATAAAGCACACTGGGCACTAAAGAAATTAAATTGGGACATTCATACTGCAGCAGAGCAACATAAGCTTCAACTTTGTAAGCTTGATGAATTACGGATATTTTCATATGAAATGCAAGAATCTATAAAGAGAGGACAAAACACTGGCATGACAAGCATATTCAATAGAGGCACTTCAGTCCTGGTCAATTAGTGTTGCTCCACAATACAAGACTAAGATTATTTTCGGGAAAGCTAAAATCACGATGGTCTGGTCCTTTTGAGCTGTGAAAATGTTATCCTCATGGAGCTGTTGATCTTTTAGATGAACAAACAGGCCATGAATTTAAAATTAATGGACACAGGGTTAAGCATTACATACACCCAGTAGCAGAGTGTTCAAAGGAGGTTTTACTCCTTAAAGAACCCAGCTATTGAGCAGTGAAAGAAGGTCAGGCTGAAGGACCTTAAAATCAAGCGCTCAATGGGAGGCAACCTATTGTAGAGATAGCCACTTAAAACCAAGTTTGATAATCTTTGGTTTTGTTTACGGTTATCTTTTTTTTTTCATTTGATTTAATCTTGTTTTCCAATTCAAGTTACTTAGTTTTATTTTTTTACATCATTGCAATTTTTATGTTGCCATCATTTGAATTTTTTTACTTTTATTTTTAATTGGTTTTAGTTTTTGTGGTAAGCATGAGTGACATTAAATTTTCATTTCAACCAATGGGGTTGTATGGTGACATAGTACAGAGGCAAACCATGTGTTAGAGGGTATTGGTGTGGAGTCTGTAGCCATTGCTAGAGTACGCGAATGGATGCTGCAGCAACCAATTTTACCGTTACAATAAATTAAAAGTTGGAGCCTCTCACTTACCGTTGGAGACAAAATCGTGATAGATAGATGCATGGCTGTGGATAGCAATTGCGAAAACATCTCCGAAATTAGTGCATTAATTTTGCTGGCCTATGTTTTAGGGATAAACATCTTAAATTCAAAATATTTTCCTCCCTCATTTATCTTTAGTTACCGGATTTATCTTCACTTAAAATCCACTATAAAAGGGAGTCACTGTGCTTAGTGATCTAAGGCACTATTCCCCATCTCCTTCGCAAAGTATAACTCTCCTAATTCTTAACCTCTTCTTCTCATTTTACCCTCAGGGACATTAACCTTAATTTGTTACTGCTACAGCAATGCTGAGGTATAAGAAAATAGCCAACCGCCTCAAAGATCCGTCACACTTCCAAAGTTACCACGCCGAAGAAAAATATGAAGAATTCATAGAGCCGCGTAAAATTCTGGGAGAAAAATGGTTTAAATTTCTAGAACGACTCACCGGAATCGTGCAAACAATACACAATGCTGCAGCAAAGCGAGGATGGTTAGAGTTTTACAACCACCCTCGAGATCTTGTGCTACCAGTAGTCAAAGAATTTTACGCCAATTTGGTAAGCCCTGATCAGCAAAATATTTGGGTAAGAAATACACTTGTTCTATTAGATTCCCGCGTTATAAATGTTTTTTTATAATTTACCTGCTGAAATTAATTGTGAGTATGCCAAGTTGCTAGATAAATTGACCCCGAAAAAATAGAACACCATTTTCACAACTCTTACAATCGAAGGGGCATCATGCGCTAACGAGGAAGGGCGTGTAGTTAATATGATAGATTTGAAACCTATTACTAAGGTGTAGGTGAAATTTCTGAAATTTAGGCTTATGCCAACCACTCACACTATTACGGTTTCACAAGAGAGGTAGGACTTGTTATATGTCATTGTTCGAGGGCTCCCCATAGATGTGGGTAGCATAATTGCAAAAGAAATCCGGGATTGTGCAGTTAAGACTCCCAGAACTGCTGCCTTTCTATTTTCTTCACTCATCACCAGCATTTGTGTAGTTTCTAATGTTCGTCTTAACGCAAAAGATGACCATATCAGGAATGATGGTGCCTTTACGGCACGTACCATTGAGAGAGTTGCTGAAGAGAATACGAGAACAACAACTGAACCAGCTGTTGTAATAGGAGCAAGACGAGCTATTGGCTTATAACAGAAAATCCAAGCACTCAGCACAAGTATAACTCAATATGCCGAATCTTAGCAGAGGGAAAACGATCGGTTTTGGAGTTATCTACTTGGACAACCAACTACACCAATTCGCTCTGTACATGAAACGTACTCACCAGAACTTTCCTAATTCATTGCTCCAGCAGTATAATTTTGAAACCAACACCATAGGAGCTCCAGCAGAAGCCAATGAAGAAGCCACTGACACAGATGAACCAGAAGAAGAGGTTGCAGCCGAACCACAAGCAGAGGTAGAATCAGAAGATGTTGACCCATCTGATCAACCTGAAGAAAAATGTGACAAGTCTGAGACTGATAGCTTACCCACAGAGGTAGATGACAACTCTGAGAAAGAACGGGAGGAACCTTTCATCCCAACTCAGTCCAAAACCAAGAAAAGGCACATTATTCAAGAAGAGGAGGAGAAAGACCCTGAAGAGGAACCGTCCATTCTTGTCCTTGCGGGCAAGGGTAAGGGCAATGGTAAAGTAAAAATGGCAACAACTCCAGCCTTTGCAGATGAAATGGAGCAAGTTGATGCCAAGCTGGCTGCTGCAGTAACCAGAGTTACGTCTATACCTGCAGCAGCCAAGCAGTTACTTGATATCATTGTTACCATCACAACTGAAGGCCAGACAGTTGATGCATCAACTCCAATTCCTCCACAGCAAACTTCTAGCCAGCTTGTTCGTACTAGTCCGCGGCATTCCAGCAAAAGAAAAGGCAGTACATCTAAAGGCACTGCTACAGCAACCTTGCCACAACCAAAACGGACCAAATCAGTGGCAAGCACTCCAACTACCCCAGCCACAACTCCTCTCACTAGCCTTGTGCAGAAAAAGACAAAGACATTGTCAGCTACTTCCCCACAAGCTTCACTAAAGGATAAGCTGCACAGTGCATCTAAGAGACGCTAATAGCATCCCGTCATGTGCAGCAGTACCAACCACAGGGAAGTATTCCATCCTTGCTAGTCAATTTATGTTCTAAAAAAACAAACTTTGCTTTCCTTATGTTTTTTACTTTGTGTGGTATTTTCTAAGGTCTTTCATATCCTTGTCAATTCGTGTGTCTTTCTTATGTATGTTTGTGAGGACACAACAAATCTCAAGTTTGGAGGGGTTGTGTTTCCAAATGCATGTGTTTGTGTTTGTGTTGTGTGAAACTCTGTTATCTAATATTTGTGTATGGATTTGAAAATCTAATGAAGATAAATTGAGTGTTATTCAGTATTTATGAGAATGTCAAGTAGAGATAATTATAGATTAAAGTGAAATTCTGTCCCGACACTTAGACTTTGGTTGAATTGTATGAGACTACTAGAGCAGAGCCAAAAGAATAGAAAAGATCCTAAGTTTGGGGGCAGAAGCAAGTTTGATTAACTGTGATATCTATGAAATAAACTTTGTTCCAATGGCTCAAGTTGCTGAGTAACCAGATCTGAGTATGTACCTCATATGCAGAATTGTGTTCAAAGGTAGCGAGAGTTATGAGCAATGTTGTAGCATATATATATATATATATAAAGAAAAAGAAGTCTTCTGTCTAAGGCATTGAGTAGCCAGGTTTGTTCATGAGCCACATGTTTAGTTTTGAGTAAAAGATACCTCTAGATAAGATTATATTACAGTTATTGCTGCAGTAACTCTGATCTGGGCATGATTTGAGTAATTGGGTATCATCATTACAATTTATTGACATTCACATGAAAGATAAATGTTATAGTGAGGAGGTTGAATACTCCTCAGTTTATCAATCTTAAAATCATCACAGTTTGAGTATGTGAAATTTATGTTACCCCATTTATAAATGAAGTGTTCTCACTGTTGAAATTCATGCAGTCCCTTGGTGATGTTATAGCATCTCTGGAATTAAATCGAAGGAGCGCACACACACTATAGACAGAAAGAAGCTTAAGTCTAGAATTGATTTACTATGGTCATTTTGCATGATTGGGATTGTGATATGAAGGTGGAAGAATCCTTGCAAATTTGACAAAAGAGCTAAAGTTGTGTGCATGATTGTTTGCGTGAAGTGTTAATATGTGTCATTACTTGAGGGCAAGTAATGGTTTAAGTTTGGGGGTGTGATAACTCTAGGAAATGAGAGTTATTACATCCTTTCTAAACTTAAATCAATGTCACTTAGAGAGCAAATAAGGTGTTTTTATTACATTTTAATTATATTTTACATAAACATTCATTTTAGTTGAGTCTTAATAAGTTTTGCTTGAATCAAAGTAATTTGTGCTAAAAACAGGTACATAATTGTAGGTTTTTAGAAAGTCTTAATTCATGAGGTTATGTTGAGACATTAGATAAGCAAGAAGAGGAAAGAAGATGGCCACAAAAGAAGTAAAGCAAAATCGGGAATAGTGCAGTATGGTTGTGGATGTTAGAGCAACCAGTGCTGTAGCAATCTGGGAGCAATGCGGGAGGAAACTTAGGCACGGGTCAGCCATAGAATCACAATATGCATGTTTTCTAATTTAACACATGCACGCTCGTGGGCTTTAGTTTGTTAACATATATGTTTTCATAATATTGATTTTGATGATAACAAATAAGATTAAGAATGATTAATCTTTTAAGCTCAAATTATTGAAAAATATATTTTGAATAAATCATTATTTTTACATTATAAATGTTTTATATTTAATGGAAAAATGATTTCATGAAATTGATTGTTTTTATTCTCTTTAAATAAATCATTATTTTCACATTATAAATGTTTCATATTTAATGAAAAAATGATTTTATAAAATTGGTTGTTTTTCAAAGTTTATGATTTAATTGAAAGAATTTGAAAACTTTGAAATAAACAAGTATTACTTGAAACTTTGGTAAAGGATTTATTTGGAAAGTGTCATAGCATTTTGGGCTATATATTAATTTCAGAAAGTTTTGGGATTAACAAAGTATTATTTAGAAATTCTGAAATTGGACTTATTTGTAAAGTTTCATAACGTTTTGGGCCATAGTCAGTTATATAAAGTTTGAGGGTCAAACTGTTATTTTACAAAATAGTGCACTGTAGCAGTCACTGTAGAAAATGGCGATCCGACATTTGGTTAACGGCTCGCCGACATCGAGCAGAATTGAAGATCAGCCTCTGGACACTAACGGCGATCCGACTTCTTGCTAACGGCTCGCCGACATCTAACAGAATTGAAGATTAGTCTCTGGACACTAACGGCGATCCGACATCAGTTAACGGCGATCCGACATCACTAACGGCGATCCAACATCAGTTAACGGCAATCCGACAATTTGAAAATCTAGCCCAACGGTCATATTGACCAGTCAAACGGCGATCCGACATCCGTTAACGGCGATCCGACAGTGAGCAAAAAAGTGAATAACGACTAGTTTTCAGCTCCAACTATAAATAAGCTCAATCCAATTCAAACAAGGGGGATTCCAACGATCATCATTGAGCAAAATATTGAGAATACAACTTTTATTGAGCTTTAAATCTTTGTATTCGTCTCATTCATTCACACATTGAGCTTTCACTTGAGATCAAACACATTGTGTGAGAGAGATTCATTTGTAATCTTTTTTGTAAAATCAAGTTAAAAGATTGTAAGTGTTGGGATACACTTGGGTTAACAGATTAGGGATAATCTCTTGTTGTAAAGGTCCATTGACACCTTGGAAGTCAATTGTAAGCGTTTGAAGCCTTGGGAGGCTAGCTTAGTGAAATCCTAAAGCCCGGTGAGCTTGGAGGCGTGGACGTAGGCGGGGATTGCCGAACCACGTAAAAATCCTTGAGTTTGCTTTATCTTCCCTTGCTCATTTATTATTGTGCTTTCATTGAATTTATTGTTTTCGAATTTATTAAGGCATTAGATTGGTTTGTTGTGTGCTTTGCCTAGGATAATTTTTAAAATCTCAATTCACCCCCCACTTGGGTTGCCTAGTTAATATTTCATGGTTTACCCTAATTTGCAATATAAAAGGGAGGCGTGCACCACATAGAAAGGCGACAATGGAATTATCATCAGAATAATTACAAAGGAAATGAGAAGAAGATCAGAATTGGAGAGTGTTGTTTCGGCAACATTGAAGAATCGTGCAGAATTATTTGGGATTTGTCTTTCACCGTGCTCAACTTATAATTATCTTCTTCTTTTAATTGTTTTAATGTATCTCGTGATCAATATACTTATGTTTATTTTTCTCATTCAGAATATAAACTAGACTTGTTTGTAGTTGAGTGACAAGCAATCCATTGGGGACTTGACTGTTCTTATGTGTTGTTATGTCATTGCTGTAGCACTTTACTCTATTAGGTTTTATGCTTATAACCGTTATTTGGGTTGACCACACATTTAATAGTTTCAATTAAGACAGAGGTGTTCACCTTGTAGGGTGAAGAGACTAAAGATCATAATGTCATACCATAAGTAGATTAGCAACTGGTCATTATTAATAGATTTAAGGGTATGAGATTTCTAATATGCGATAGCTGAGGATGCAGATTAATTCTGGGCAATGTTGCAGCACTTGTCATAACAACTGGTGTTAACTTTATGAAAAACAGTCAGCCCATAAGGAGAGTTTGATCATTCAACTACCATAATGTCAATTGAATCTTAGATACATTTTATCTAGTATTTTATTTCAGTATTGTTTTATTTAATTCTCTCACAAACATCAATTACGATAGAATTTAATTTAGGACTGTTGACTTCGGCCCTAAGTTGATTTGAACTATTGTGACTGCTATAGCATTTCGAGTAACATCAATACATGTGGAGACGATCTTGAATACTCATCACTTTATTATTTATTGTGTACACTTGCACATTGGCATTGGTAGTAATTGCTTATAAAATTAACCAACAAGCGTCGAGGGTTATCATCCTCTCCCCTAGAAGTGGTCCCTTGTCCTCAAGGGACAAATGAGGAAACTTCTGTGTAAGCTCAACAACATCTTCCCACGTTGCTTATTCCTTTGGCAAACGTTTCCATTGCACCTAACATTGTTCCACAAATTTGCCACCTCTTTTAATCCAACGAACATCAATAATTGCAGCAGGTTCTAAAATAATTAGTCCATCATCATCAACAGATGGCAACTCAAGACTAGGGCTAAGGTTGTACCCAATAAATTTCTTCAACAATGAAACATGAGAAATTGGGTGCACACGAGACTAAGCTGGCAATTGTAGTTTATAAGCAACATTACCAATCCGTTCAAGAACTAAATACAGACCAAAGTACTTGCTCGCTAATTTCTTATGAGCACGTCGAAAAATCGTAGCTTGGCGATGTGGCTGGAGTTTTAAGTAGACCATGTCGCCATGTTGAAATTGGACATCACGACGCCTTTTGTTGGCTGATTGTTTAATTTGATTAATGGTAGTAGCAAGATTGCTCTTCAGCAATTGAAGCAACTCATCTCGAGTTAGCAAGGCCTAGTCTACTTCATCAACCGGAGAAGTGCCATCATGATACATGGGCAAAGTGGGAGGTTTGAGGTCGTAAAGAACAAGAAAAGTAGTCATACCAGTAGACTCATGATACGTCGTATTGTACCAATACTCTACCCAAGGAAGGTATGAATTCCATTTGCAAGGCCATTGGTGAATAAAGCTCCTGAGGTATTGCTCCAAGCACCTCTTTGTGACCTCAGTTTGACTATCGGTCTGTGGATGATATACTGAGCTCAATTTCAATTTGGTACCCGACATTTGGAAGAACTGATGCTAAAACTTACTAATAAAAATGGGGTTTCTATCATTGATGATTGACTTTGGCATGCCATGGTGTTTAACCACACTATCAACAAATCGTTCCGCCACCATTTTTGCTGTGAACGGATGCGTCAAAGCAATAAAGTGCGCATATTTACTGAGTCTGTCAACAACAACTAGGATGGTATCCTTCCCTTGCGAGTTTGGCAATCCCTCAATAAAATCAAGTGTGATATCATCCCACACTTTGCAAGGAATTGGAAAAGGTTGTAGGAGACTCGCCGACTTCAATGTAGAAGCTTTTGTTTTTTGACAAATAATACCTAACATAATCATGTACTGTTTTATACATAGAAGGCCAGTAGAATTGAGTTGCCAAACATTTGAACATTCGAAGTACTCCGGAATGGCCGCCCATCTTTGTGTCGTGTGCTTCAAAGATTAATGCTTCTCGCAATTTGAGTGGCACCACAACTCTCCCTTTGAAGAAGACTAATGCTTGGCGAATTGCATATGGGCCGGTGTCTTGTGTTTGGGCCAACGCTGTTATTCTTTTAATATAGTCATCATTTGCAGCTGCGTATTTAATTTGTTCCCAAATTGAAACCTGCAACACAAATAGATTGTTAAGTGTTGCACTGTCAGGACGTCGTGAGAGAGCATTTGCTACCATATTCTCCTTGCCTGGCCCATATTGGATTTCATATTCAAACCCCATCAGTTTTGCTGTCCATTCATGTTGTTCTGGTGTGGCTATCCGTTGCTCCAAGAGATATTGTAGGTTGCACTGGTATGTCCGAATAATAAATTTTCTTCCCAATAGATACGGTCTCCATGTGCGAATTGCCTCCACTATCGCCAACATTTCTTTAGCATAGGCAGACCATGTTTTCTTGGAAACACCAAGTGCTTTACTCATGAATGTGATTGGCCAACCATTTTGTTGTAGCACTGCTCCTATACCGTCTCCTGAGACATCCGTTTCAATGATGAAAGTGTTGTTAAAATTTGGCATAGCCAAGATAGGGGTGCTGGTCATGGCTTTTTTCAGTTTGTTGAATGCTTCCTCGGCTTCCATGCTCCACTCAAATTGCCCTTTTTTTAACAAATTGGTGAGAGGTTTTGTAAGCAACCCGTACCCATGCACAAACTTTTTGTAGTATCTCGTTAGTCCTAGGAAGCCTCGCAATTCGTTGATATTGTTTAGCAGTTGCCAAGAGACCACAGCGGTAATTTTTTAGTCATCCACCTTCATACCATGACACGTGACGATGTGCCCCAAATATTCTAACTCTTGTTGTCCAAAGTGACATTTGCTTGATTTAACAAAAAATTGGTGCTACTTTAATACTTCTAATGCCTGTCTGACATGATCAAGATGATAACTCCAAGAAGGGATATATATTAGTATGTCGTTAAAGAAAACTAAAATAAATTTTCTTAAGTACAATCGAAAAATAGAGTTCATGATTGCTTAGAATGTTAATGGAGCATTACAAAGCCGAATGGCATTACCAAATACTCGTAATGGCCGTTGTGTGTTCTGAAAGCTATCTTGTGAACATCTGTGGGTTTGACTCGGACTTGGTGGTATCCGGCCCGTAAGTCTAGCTTGGTAAAGAAAGCGGCTCCATGTAACTCATCCAACATGTCATTGACGGTTGGTATAGGGAAACTGTCTTTTACAGTAACTTCATTGAGCGCACGGTAATCAGTGCAAAATCTCCAACTTCCGTCTTTCTTTTTCACCAAGAGCAAGGGTCAAGAAAATGGGCTGGTACTTGGTCATATTAACCCTGAGTTGAGCATCTCATTGACTTATCGTTCAATTTCATCTTTTTGGAAGTGAGCATATCAGTATGGCCTCACGTTAACAGGTTCGATTCCCTCCTTTAATGTAATGTTATGCTCTATCTCACGGCTTGGAGGAAGATGTGTTAATTCTTGGAATAAAGTTGAATACTCCTCCAGCAAACTTTGCATATCAGATGTCGTTTTGCTTAGTGCGGGTTCAAGCCTCATGTTGAAGCAAATTGTGAAACCTTGCTACCCTTACTTAACATTGTTGGAAATTTCAGTGAGAGAGGCCGATTGTGGAGCCTGAGGGCCAATCCCTTGCAGTTGCCGCTTTTGGTTCTCCTAGTCGAATTCCATTGTGAGTTGCTTCCAATTACACACTACCGAGCCCAATTACTCTAGCCAATGAATCCCAAGTACCAAATCTAATTCTGTAATGGGCAATGCATAGAGGGTAAGAGTAAAGGGAATATCTTGCAATAATAGCTGGACCTTTTCGAACTTGCCCTTGCATAATAACGTTTCACCATTAGCTACTTTTACTAAGAATCCCGAGGTGGGAAGAACTGGTAGCTGTAACAAATTTGCTAAACGGTTGTTGATGAAGTTGTACGTTGACCCACTATCAATCAGCACCACAATGTTGTAAGGCCCAATTTTGGCAGAGACCCTCATGGTCTTAGGAGCGGTCCAGCTCGTGAAAGTGTAATATGTGATTTTCGGGTTCAATTTGAATTTCTTCTGTTTGTTCATTGTTTGTGTTTTCATTATCAGCGGCTCCAACTTCAAGTAACAGCAACTGTGGTCCTTGGCACTTGTGACCTGCAGTGAAACGTTCGTTACAGTTGAAACACAAACAAAGTGCTCTTCTACGCTGCATCTCTTCCCATGGTAGCCTCTTATTGCTGCTTGTTATTGGGGATCGATTGATTGTGGTTGGGTTCGTTACTGCTCGGCTAAACAATGGCGGTCGTGTTGTTCTCCTTTGATGAGTCAGCTGTTCATCTCTCATTCGTGCGAGTTTGAACGCATCTTTCAATGTTTTTGGCGTGAACATCCTGATTTCGTCCACAATCTCCGGTTTTAGGCCCCCTATGAAGGTTCTCACAAGCGCCCCTTGTGTCCAGCCACAAACTCAGTTTCCCAACCTCTCAAACTCTCTTTGGTAGTCACAGAGATTCCTTATTTGTTTTACTCTTGATAAGGCTTCATTGTAATCTTCGCATTCCGTAGGTCCGAAGTGAGCCCAAAGCACCTCCACAAAATCATTCCATGTTACCAATTTTTTCTCCTCACGATACGCACACTGTAGCCATTGTCACCATTGGTTGGCCTCTCCCTCGAGGTGAAAGAAAGCAAGAGACACCTTCTGCTCGTCGGTGGACTCTTGGTACTCAAAGAATTGAAGTATTCGGTTGTGCCATTCTGTTGGGTCGCCACCTGCAAACTTTGGGCACTCCAGCTTAGTAGACAATGAAATAAATTACAATCGGTACCTTCTTCACTTCGGCTATGTTGTGTAGATCCTGAAGATTCATAATTGTTGAAATTCGGGGTCCCTTTGGATGCTGATATAGACCCTGCTAGTTTGCTGAGAGCAACTTCAATTTGATGCAGTTTATCACTCATCCCAAGTTGCCCTTCTTCCATCTATTTCATCCCTTCTTGCACATGAGTTATGTCAGCTTCCACATGGTCGAGTCGATCTCTATTGGTAGTCATAGTAACTTGTCTCTAATACCACTGATGTGGTCCCAGTCAAAGCTAATTAAGATAGATTTCTCTTAGGGTGAGAATAACCACAAGTAATTGAATTTAATTGATACTGAATAATTTTATTCTTGCTGTTGGAGCTTATTTATACTTAGAACAATATTAAGCCAGAACAATCTCAATTGATCGCGATTGTTGGCTGATTCTAGGCTGACTTATTCTCTTAAGCTAATAGTTAAATCAAATAACAATAATTTAAATAATAAAATCAGCAAGTGAAGATTCTTTGGAGACCAAGTCCATCCGCAAAACTAGTGGAGTGCACATGTGTCCCTTCAGCTACCAAGTTCTCATGTAGCAGCTCATGTGTATCCTTGATACAGGGTATTAGGCTTAGGTACGCTTGATGAGCGTCGAGGCCTATCACTCTTTTACGGATTCGAATACGGATTTGAATATAAAATATCAATTTGGATCCAGATTTTGCCATCCTTATTAATGGGATTATTGTGAATTTTTGGATTCTAGTGTTTTAATCTCTACCATTTATTTGATATAGTGGATTGAAAAATTAATTATTTAAATAATAACATGTAACCTTCAAGTTGCTAGTAAGTGTAGATTTTTTTTACTCTTAATTAAAATTAATTGAGAAAATATAATTTTTATTATGCAAGGATAAAAATCCTATTATCAATAATGGGATCATTTGATTTAATATTAGAATCTTCACCCTAAATTTAATTTTAATAGACAAGTAATTTGCAAGTTGCGATACTTCTTCATTCTTTAAATTATTTTGTATCTACTCAATTGATAAATATTTTTAAGTCACTTAGAAGATAAAAAAAAAGTACAAATAATTTTGAAATTAAAATTATAATGTACTATCTATCACTTTACAATTTTATAATTGTTTTTCACTTTTACATTTAGTTTTAGAAATGTATGTAATAGCATCAAAAGAAATGTAATTAACAAGTAATGTTATTTCAATTATACTTTATATAAAGATATGTTAAAAGGTCTTATAATAATTTGAATTGTATGAACTTAATTATGAAACCATTAATACTTAAACAATAATGATAATGGAAGGTAGTGTAATTAAATATTTTATATATGTTTTACTAATGATACTATGTGAGTCTCAATAAATGAGAAATATTTAATTCAACAATTACCATCGAAAAATATATATGTCTATGTAACTACATAATGAGAAATATTTTGATTTAAATAACATTATAAAATATTGCTTTAACTTTCAATATCGACCACTAGACTGCGAGAGATTAATGACTCAAATTTTGTGTCAAAATTTTAAGTGAAAATATTCCAAACTATATTTTTATAATGGAAATATAAAAACATACAATAAATTTTTCCTCATTTTTTCAATTAAATATTATGGACGTAATATTTTATTTATTGTCACCATTAATCATTATAATAAAAGAATGACTCTTAGTAACATAAAAGTTTATAATTGCAATTAAAGGACATTAATAAAATAATCTTTTGTGATTCATGAACTAGCTAATTAAGAATATATGTTAGATTTAACTTTTATGAAATTGACAAAATAAAAGGAAAACAAGCTTCAGAAACTTAAATTTTGTAAGGTTGGGATAATTTTCTACTATGAAAATTAAAATATAAAAATATACAAAGAATTTCTTGTTCATTCGTTCCCATCTAAATATTATTGGAGGTAATATTTTATTTATTATCATTGTTATACTAGCACTAGGAAAAAAAATTGAGGCCTAGGAAAAACCGAACCGAATCGGTGGTTCAGTTCAGGTTCGGATTGGCTTTAATTCTTATAAATATTTGAATATCTGATTTATGAGAAAAAAAATCAAAATACAAGTTTGGATTTCGGTTCACTCAATTGAACCGAATAACCGAACCGAAGAATCGGGGTGTTTTTTTAATTGTACCAAAATATGAAATGTGTTATATATTAATTGGCTATGCAAAATGATTACAATAAACTTACTCACAAACGATTATTATTTTTATTTTGTGTTGTAACTATTGCTATTTTTATTTTTCTTTACAACTTAATATTTATTTAGATGGAGCATTGGGTCTAGATTTGTATTTTTAAATCTTAATATTTCATATTTTGTTAGTAGCAGTTAGTAAGACAGTAGTGATAAATGTGTTTTGAATACTTTGTGTTTATTGTTGGTATTTATAACGAAACTATAATGAATTAATTGTTGAGAAAATTATTCCATTAATGAGGCCCAATGGGGTTAAAAATTTAGATTCAAAATAAGCCCAATGGATTCAGAACCGAAAAAACTGAATCGAGCTGAACCGAACTAAATGGATTGGTTTATATTCAGTTCTTTTTATAAAATAACCTATCTTAATCGGTTTTGTTCAATCTCGAACCAAGCCGTGCCCACCCCTAAATGTTAACTACCATAATAAAAGTAATGACTCTTAGTAACATAAAATTTTATAATTACAATCAAACCATATTATTAAAATAATCTTTCATGATTCATAAACTAAAACTTATTGGGAATATATGTTATATTTAATTTTAATGAAATTAATAAAGTGATATTAAAAAATAAGATGAAAATATATATGCTTGTAAAACTAAAATTTACTACTATGTAAGAATATTAACCGCAACATAAACAATAATTCATGAAGTAGGCATGCTATACGAGTGTTAAATATAATATATATTTTATGATTAATTATTAAATAGTCCTCAATATTATGCACAATAACGAGTGCTTTAATAAATAATTTTGTTTTTGATACGATATTAACAACTGTTTGATATATTTCACCATATGTTTGCCTATATGATTCATGTAGTCATTGCTTCATGCATATAAATAGATGTTATGATTGTTTGTTGTTCTGTGTCAATCACCACCAACAAAGTGCAAGATCAAATTAACCTTTCCCCATCCATGGATGCTACAACTTATCTAGGACCGTAGAGTTCAGGCTTATTTAAGGAAGTTCCATGATCAAGATTCCCTCGAAATGAAAATGCTTAAAGATAATACAAGTTGTTCGATCACATTACACTGTGTATTGGAAACATCAAATTGGTGACCAGCGAATTGCCATGAATTAATCAAAGTTACCTTTGTGGCTCCCTAACCGACTGGAGCAACTGAAGCAGAACCAGATCACTTATTTTTACACATAAGTCCATCTTCCGATCTGGGAATATCCATCTTCAGTAGCACAAGCTCGAAACTTACCTGTTGTGTTGAAAGGCATGGTGACTTCGCCTAATGCAGACACGGCAATTAACCCAACATTGCCTCTTGGAACACATTCCTCTACTACATAAGCTGATGCTTCCTTGAGAGAGAGACCTTTGAACTCCATAAGAGCTGCACATCCCTTGCAACAGTAAGACGAATAATTGCTTCACCTTTGCCAGTAGCAGAAACGCCACAGAGTTTATTAGCATACGATCGTGAACCTATGATGGGTGTATCCCCAATCCTGCCCACCATTTTGTTAACCATTCCACCAGTAGAAGTGGCAGCGGCTAAATTTCCCTGATTATCAACAGCCACTTATCCAACTGTTCCAAGTTGGCTATCACCATTTGCAGCTGGAAGTTCTTTTTCTACATCCTTTTGAATGGGCTGTGAATAATCTATCTGGACCCTTTTGGCTTATTGACTCATTAATTCTTGTTGTTGTTCTTTTGAAATTTTTAGTCAATTATATGATGATCTCATCAAGTCCCTAACATTAACATACCCATAAATCTATTAATGAATTTTTTTTTATAATAATCAAATGGCTTACACTAAGTTACGTTGCATGTAACATACATTCAAGAGGAAAAATATCTTTTAATACCCTTGAACTCTATGGAAACTACATTATTTGAATTAAAAGAAATACTTTTAACTCTTAAAGAAGAAATGAATGAAATTAAACAAGAAATAGGAAAAATAAAGATAGAATTGGCCACAATAGAAATAAATAAAAAGAAAAATAAAAGAGTAGAAAATTTTGATATTTTAAGATCAGAAATAATTGGAACAAATTTTAAAAAGTCTACTGTAAAACCACAAACAGGAAGTTATGATGATTGGTTTATAAAAACCCAATACCCAAAAATTTTAGAGGAATCAGAAAAATTAAAAGCAGAATTAAAAAGTAAAGAAAAAGGTAAAGAAAAATTAGAAATTAAACAAGCAACACCAAGTGATTCAGAATGACAGAAAATACAGTAGAAGAATTGACAGAAAAATTTAGTGATATAAACCTTAGTGACTTAGAGGATTTTGAAAAAGAATATTGCATAAAAATGAATGTTGCTGGAGGACCAGAATTAAAACCTGATATTGGAGAACCAAGTCATAGAAATGGAACAAATAAAAAGAAAAATAGACCATTTTTTGAGTACTATCCACCTGTTAAAAATACCCCTTGGAAAAAAGAATACCAACCCAATAATGACCATTTAGTACCAATAAGCAATGCAGGAACATTTCTGGACTTAGACTGCAAGGCAGATCCCCGACAAGCTTTAGTAGAATGGGGAATGCAAATGAAATTATTTTTTATATTTAATGGTTCTAGAGAAGATTGGAATGTAGAAACAGATGAAGAAAAAATAGATATATTCACAGATATTCTAATAGCAAGTTTTACAGGAAATGTATTTAATTGGTGGAAAGGATTAAGTGAAGATACGCAAAAATTAATAAGAGACTCAACCAAAATAGCACTAGGAAGAAGTAAAGGATTAGGGATTGAAAGAATAATAGAATATATTGCCAGTGAATTCCTAGGAGAAGATTGGTTACAAAATTCAGAAAAAGAAGCAAAACATGATAAATTAAATGCCAGAATGAAATTAATAAATCTGACGATCTGTAATATGTGTTTTGTAAAAGAATATACTTGTGAATTCTCTAAATATTATTATACTCAATTTATGAGTCATGAAGATCAAAATATTTATAAAAATTTATACTATTCAAAACTTCCATACCCATGGAATGGATATTTCATTAATGAATATGAAAAACACACTAATAATATTGAAAATAGACTTCCCGATACATTAGGAGCTAGAATAAGATTCTTAAATACAAGATTAAGTGAAATATGCATTCAAAGGAGATTAATAAAAAAGAGTAAAAACATAACAAAAATATGTTGTGAAAAAACAGAAATGCCTACCCAGTGGGGGTGTTATATCCCTAATAAACGACACAAAAAACATAACAAGGTTTATAAAAAAGAGAAAAGATATAAGAAATATAATACCTTTAAAAGAAAATATAAAAAACCAGGAAGAACATATTATAAAAGAAAATATAAAAACCAAAGAAAAATATTAGATAAATCTAAATGTAAATGTTGGAATTGTGGAGAAATGGGACACATTAGTACAGATTGTACGAAAAAGAAAGTTAGACTTTTAGCAGAAGATTTCGATAATATAGAAAGTGATTTAGAAGAAATAAATAATTTATCTGATTATGAAGGAAGAGAGGTTTATATGGTATTAAACTCAGAAAATGAGTCAGAATAAAGAAGAGTTAGTAGATAATGAAATAATAGAAGAAATAGACGAGATTGAGAAAGAAGAAAATAAGAGTGGATATAGCCTTATTGCAACCTTTAACAAAGAAAAATATAATAAACTTTTAAAATTAAATATGGAAAAACCAGAATATGGAATAATCCATAGATTTAGAGACATGTTTAAAAGAAAAAGAATAATATTACACGAATATTATGAACAAGAAAAAGCTGTAACAATTACACAAGCTGAAGGGAATATAAGATTTAGTTTAATAAATAAGAGATCTATAGACTTAGCACTAAGAAAAATAAAAAATGAGTCAACTAAAGAAAAAATTCAATATATATACCTAGCGGAAATACAAATTTTAATAAAATCACTCTTCAAAGAAGGAATTGATAGCCCTATAGTTTTATCATTGCATGATCAAAGATTTACAGATCCTAGTATAGGACATCTTGGAACAATAGAAGGAAACTTATGTTATACTAAATTATTATTTACTTGTCATCCTAGATATTGTGTACATATAAAAGATAAAAATATAGATGAAACGTTAAGTTTACATTTTAAATTATTAAAAAAGAACTTAATGAAAGAAGGTAATAGAATAATGACAATACATTATTCAGCATTATATAGTTTTTGTAATTCAAATTATGGAGAAATATATGGCAATAAACCTTATATTGAGATAAATAAAGATTGCGAAGATATTGCAACATTTATAGAACCAGTAATCCAAGATTATAAAATTCCTATTAACTATGAATTAAACATAGATGATAGAAAACAATTTTTAGATAATAGTAATGAAAATTCCATAATCCCTATAAGTTTTGCTGGAAGAACCTTAGTAAGAGGAAGTTCTTCTAGAAGACTAAGTACTGATAAGCAAATAATCAAATCTATACCAACAAATAATGTAATAAAAATACTTGGGCAATACTTTAATGGAATAGACTATACAACAAAAATACCTATACTATTAGACACTGGTACAAGCCATAATTATATGAACCATACTAAAAATAAAGGACTCTTAGTAAAAGAAAAAGAAATCCCTTACGAATATACAGATTTCAATGGGAATAAACATATATGCAAACAAGAGGTTAAAGTCCCTATAATAATAGAAGGACTGAGAATAATCGTAGCCTGTTACATAGATTCATTTATGACTACAGATCTAGAAAAACATATAGTATTAGGCAATAGTTTTTTAAATGATTTAGAGTATTACAAGATTGAACCAAATAAAATAACTTTCTTAATACAAGGCCAGAAAATAATATGTGAAACATGTTAAAACAAGCTTATATAAAATACCCTATGTCTGTGTATATACAAATAAATATAACAGAAAAAGATATAGATACTTGTGCCTTAATTGACACAGGAAGTGAAATAACTATCATGAAAGACTTTTTATCCAATAAATGGGAATCCAATGGCAAACTTAAAATTATTGGAATAACAGGAGACAAACAACATATAAATCAATCTATCCAAAACTTTGAAATATTATTAGGAAGTAAGATTGTACGTATTAATCAAATCTTTCAATATACCAATATGGACTGTGATATTCTTTTAGGAAATGATTTTATACAACAGTTCCAATATTATCAACAAACTCCTTATATGATTACCTTAAAAACACCTTGTAATCATATTCTCCGTATCCCTCGCGAGTTTAAACCTTACCGAGTTCAGCCAGCCCAGCGTGGTGATAAGTATATTTATGAAAAATATTATTTAATACAAAAAGGACAAAGTTATAATATACAATTAGAAACAATAAAATCACAACTCGAGCAAGTTTATAAAGAAAATCCATTAGCATTATGGAAACCAGACCATCCCAAAGCAAAGATAGAACTAACTGAAAATAGAATAATAAGGTTAAAACCTATGATGTATACTGAGGAAGATAAAGAAGAATTTAAAATTCAAATAAAAGAATTATTAAATTTAAAGCTTATTAGAAATAGTAATAGTCCACATAATAGTCCTGCCTTTATGGTTAGGAAAAGAGCAGAACAGGTTAGAGGAAAAGCCAGAATGGTAATAAATTACAAAGAACTAAACAAATATACAAAATTTGATGGATACTTTTGTTGAGTGTTAGAAAATGCATATTTATAAAGGAGAAAACCGTCATTTTACATTTCAAGTCTTACTAACAACCCTTACTTTTATGTATTTAACATTCTTGTGGTTTAATTACATGTGTTTTATTTTAAGTAAGTAATTTATGTATTTTAGGGGCATTATAGTCATTTCACAATAAAGGAGAAATCAGACGGCAAAACGGACATCACTTTTGAACTCAGGACGGTTGAAAACCTTAGGAGGAGTATAAAAGGAAAAAATGGCACTATTCACATGTACGGTACTATTCATGGGTACGGTACTGTCTACGTTACTGTTCACGACACTGTTCATATAGACAAATCGATGACGTGGCATTGACCGATGATGTGGCATTGACTGATGAGGTGTCACGATCCTGTTGGACTAAAATTCTTATATACTGTTGATGGTGACGTGGCAGCATATCAGTGGACTAAAAATCTCGCGTACGGTGCATGCATCACACAGGATTATTTTCAACCAAACCACGTTACTGTTCATCCGGGTCAAACCGTGTTACTGTTCATCCGCGTGGTCAAACCGTGGACTGTTGACTGATGACGTGGCGCAATCCTGAGCGTCCAAACTGTTTTTAATCCGATGGCCATGATTTACTCCATGTATCTATAAAAAGGGGGCCTCCCCCCCCTAATTTGATATCTCTGAATCCATTTTTGGGATCCATTTTCTGTAATTCCTTCTCCATCTTGTATTTTCTTTGTATTTTAATAAATTCTCATTTTGCCCCTAGTTCAATTATGAGTGGCTAATTTTCTTTCAAGCTTGGGTTGAAGGTGAAGTCTCAACATGTGTCATGGGCTTTATTTGGTAAATTTATTTTCTCTTCCCCTCTAGTTTTTGTGGATGTTTTGACTTCTCGTCGACAAATAATACTAATCTTGTCTAGTACCGCCTTGGTTTCACCGGCCCTCTAGTACAAGGTTATTATTATTTGGCACGATAAGCCCTTAGCACCATATTTATTAGAGCGTGGTTCATGAGGTGTGGATTCCCCCCTCATGATTTAATTGGTACTAATACGGATTATTTAGCCCATGATGCATGTTGATACGGATCCAGATACCCAAGTACGTCAATTTAATAGATTTCCTCTTCAATTTATTCTCGCCATTTTAATTCCAATTTTAGAACTTATTATCGCCATTTCAATTCCAATTCTAGGGTAATTTAAATCACTCCCACCACAATTTCAACCACCCATTTACAAAATTAATTCTATATATAATTAAAATCAACCTCCTCGTGGGATCGACACTCGTCACCATTGATCTACACTACAATAGATTCGTGCGCTTGCGAGTACATTAAAATTTGCACAACAGTTTTTATAGACGTTTCATTAAAGATTTTAGCAAAGTTTCTAGACCCTTATGCAATTTACTTGCTAAGGATGTATCTTTTGTCTTTGATGATTCATGTCTTGTTGCGTTTGAAAAATTAAAGCATTTGTTGACATCATCACCCATCATTCAGCCCCCAAACTGGAGCTTACCATTTGAGCTCATGTGTGATGCATCTGATTATGCAGTAGGAGCAGTATTAGGACAAAGAGTTGATCGAATTCCCCACGTTATTTACTATGCTAGTATGACATTGAATGATGCACAGTTGAACTATTCAACTACGGAAAAAGAAATGCTAGCAGTAGTGTTTGCATTGGAAAAATTTCGATCTTATCTCATTGGTTGTAAAATAATTGTATTCACAGATCATGCTGCCCTGAAATATCTTCTCACAAAGAAAGATGCAAAAGCTAGACTAATTCGTTGGGTGTTACTTTTGCAGGAATTTGACTTGGAATTCAAAGATAAAAAAGGGACAGAAAATGTTGTGGCGGACCATCTCTCTCGTCTACATTTTGACACAATTACAGAGCCATTACCATTGAATGAGTCATTTCCAGATGAACAATTAATGAATGTGGAAGTATTACCTTGGTATGCTGATATAGTTAATTATCTTGTTACAGGTAAACTTCCAGAGCATTGGACCAAGCAAGACAAGGCTAAATTCTTTGCAGAAATAAAGAATTTCTTTTGGGATGACCCATATTTGTTCAAGTATTGTGCAGACCAAATTGTTAGACGATGTGTCCCAGAAAGTGAAATTCAGAATATCCTTTCATTCTGCCATGAACAAGCTTGTGGAGGCAATTTCAGTGCTAAGAAAACAGCAACTAAAATTTTACAATGTGGTTTTTATTGGCCAACTATATTTCGAGATGCTTACACTTTATGTTCCTCATGTGATAGGTGTCAACGAATGGGGAGCATTACGCGAAGGAACATGATGCCACTAAATCCAATTTTAGTGGTTGAGATTTTTGACGTATGGGGTATCGACTTTATGGGACCCTTTCCATCTTCTTTTGGCCATCAATACATATTGGTTGCTGTTGACTATGTATCAAAATGGGTAGAAGCAATTGCATGCAGAACCAATGATCACACAGTGGTGATACGATTTTTGAAAAGCAACATTGTTTCACGCTTTGGATTCCCTCGAGCAATAATCAGTGATGGTGGTGCCCACTTTTGTAACAAAGCATTCAAAGCTCTTTTGACAAAGTATTCAATCACTCACAAAGTGGCGACTCCGTATCATCCGCAAACCAGTGGCCAAGTTGAGATCTCCAATCGAGAAATAAAGCACATATTAGAAAAGACGGTGAGGCCAGACAGAAAAGATTGGTCATTAAGACTTGATGATGCATTATGGGCATATAGAACGGCTTTCAAGACCCCGATTGGGATGTCACCCTATAGGCTAGTGTATGGAAAAGCTTGCCACCTACCTGTGGAACTCGAGCATCGTGCGTATTGGGCCATCAAGAAATTTAACTTTGACATGCAACAAGCCAGCTCAGAAAGAAGATTACAACTGGCAGAACTTGAAGAAATTCGCAATGATGCATACGAAAATGCCAAAATTTACAAGCAGCGGATGAAAGTCTTCCACGACAAGCACGTTATGAGAAAATCTTTCACTCCAGGTCAGAAAGTACTTTTATTCAATTCTCGCTTGCACCTATTCCCAGGTAAGTTACGCTCTCGTTGGTCTGGTCCATTTATTGTTCATACTGTTTTTCCACATGGGGCAATTGAAATTAAGGACCCAAAGAACGGTGTCACGTTTAAAGTTAATGGTCAAAGATTAAAGCCATATCTAGAGTACCAACCACATGGAGAAGACACCGAAATAAATTTGAGTGACCCACCAAATTTGAATTGAATTTTTTTTTCTTTTCGTTGATTTGATTTTTTCTTTCTTATTGAAATTATTTTTGCATAAGTGTGTTTGTTTAACTATTAAGTGTTCCCTTATTATTTTTAATCATGAGTACCTTACTTAGACCGTTCCTCCTGAACATTCTTAAACCACTTCAACGTGTCAAAACTCATCTCAAAAGGCAAATTCAATTTTGTAAAACACATCGCATTTGGGCTCTACAACCACCAGAGTTAGTAGCCTATGTTGAGAGTTTAGAACGCCAACTCAGAGACATTGAAAGAAGTGTTTACGACATCCAGTTGGAGCTTGAGGTAAATTCAATAAGAGGACGATTTTAATTTCTCTTTGTGTGTTTTAATTGTTTTTCTGTTTGTGTGCTTTAGTTTCTTACCCCGGTGAAGTGGCGGATAACGGTACTCCGTGACAATCAAGTCGGTTACTTCAGTTTCCCATAATAACTGACATTCTGAGGCGAAGGTATGGATAGAAACGAGATCTTAGCGAAGCTTCACAAGCGATTCCCTTCACTTCCTCAGAATGCCCTCTTTACGATCTACAAAGCTCGGTCCGAACGCATGCGATTACTCATGAAGAATAACATACCTGCTGACATCCGTTGGTTAATCGAGGCGAAAGTACGATTGGCAGGTGAGTTACCTCAAAAATTTATTGCATTCATGCCTGGTTGTGGTAAAGGAAATTATGCAAGAAAACGACGAGCTCGAAGAATTTCTGTTGCTTGTCATAAGTGTGCCAGAATGAGTTGCGGTAGAAACCCATGTTCTTTAGGAATGGTGTCTGATAACAGGGAAGATAAGATTCAATTCATTAGGGATGGCTTGAATAAGGAGTCATTAGACGATATCCTTTTGTCTCTTGAAACGCATCCCAGTGGATATGTGCAAGGAGCGATTCTCCAGTTATGGCCATTATTCCAGAAAGAGCATGCACGATATAGTCTCGGGAATCTGACTATAAACGACTCTGTTTGCCAGTTTATAAGAAAACTGGATGGGAAGCCTATCCTCGACCCATAGAGGGCGTTCAAGCCGTTTCTGGACGTAAAACCAGAGGAAGATGTGAGCCACAGTCGCAACTACCTGTAAATATCCTTTTTACTTTACTGTTATTTTATTTCATTTCACTGTTATTTTATTGTTTGCATTATTGTCTTTAATAATTTAATTACTGTTTGCTTTTTTTTTTTCCTTTTACTTTTTTCTTTTTGACTCACGAGCCATGTGCTTTACGCGTTATTTGACACTGACATGTTACCTCATACACAGCTGTGACCTACTGTCACCAAGACTCTTAAATGTGATTTCTTTTGTCAAGCACTCACAAATTATTTTTGAGAAGTATCACAATGGCAGCTACTCCCAATAGACAATTCAAGAACATTTGTGTACTTTCTGGATTTACCTATGGAAAACATAAAGAGTTCGTTGAGGCAGCCATAGATCTTGGTCGAAACATAGCAGCGAGAAAATTACACTTGGTGTATGGAGGAGGTAACCGAGGGTTATCAAAAATGGTCTCAGAAGCAGCTTTTATCAGAGGAAGTCAAGTGTTAGGCATCATCCCAAGAGTCCTAAAACCATTGGGCAGTTCGTCTGACTCATCAACTGGAGAAGAGTTAGTCGTCTCAGGTATGCAAGAAAGAATAACTGAAATGCTTAATTATGCTGATGCTTTTATTTTCCTTCCAGGAGATCTTGCAACACTAGAGGCACTTATCACACTAGCATCTTGGGCCTATCTGCACATCCACCAGAAACCCATCGGTTTGTTAAATGTCAATAACTTTTATGATGGTTTTATCGCATTTCTTAACCATGCAATAAAAAACTACTTCATTCCTTCCCATGCGAAAAAACCTTTTATTTGTGCTCACACTGCTAATGAGCTACTTGATATGTTACAAGCTTATAGACCGGAGCCAAACCCCTGGACCTTTGTGTTGGAGCGTCCAAATAATGATGGTAACAGTAGCGGCAGTAAGAAGTACAAATTAGATTTAACTCTCCGCTTGTAAATATTTTCTTCTGTGTTGTTCCACCCAGGTGATGTCTTCTAAACTTTACTTCTTCCTTTCAAACATTGAGGACAATGTTTCGTTCTGGTTGGGGGGGAGGGAATAGTCGACAAATGTGGAATCTTGGTTAAGTTTTTACTAATTTTTTGTTGTAGAAACTAACTGTTGCTAACTTTTGTGTTGAAGATGGCTGAATATGGAGTGTAGTTACTCTAGAAACGCATCTTCATTGTTCAACAAAAAAAAAAATAATAAAAAATAAAAAAAATAAAAAACCAAAAAAAATAAAAAATAAAAAACAAAAAAAAATTTCTTTTTCTTTATTAAGTTTTGATGTTCATTTTTCTTCTTCTTTTATTTTCTCCTTTATAATATACATTTTCCAACTTTTGAGTCGAAGATGGCTGAATATGGAGTGTAGTGCCTCTAGAAACGCATCTTCTAAGTTTAAAAAAAAAAAATTCATTTTGTTTTTTCATCATTTTAAGTGTAACTTTTCTAATTAGTTTTTCTGTGTCATTTTCGCATTTCTGCATGCATATTTTCCTTTCATGCTTAGAATAGGTTGGGGGGTAGAATGTTGTTTAAAAAAAAAAAATGTGTGATTTGTTTTAATATTGGATGACATGATGAATTTCAAATTTTAGTATTTGTATTATCTTTGGTCTTAAGTGATGTTACACTATGTTTGCTACTTTACATGTTGATGTCGGAGACAAATATGAGTTGCTTGAAGGAATGAACATGTCATAATAAGTACCAAGTGAGTTTTTGAGCCTATTATTTTTCTTGGAGAGTAACCCTTTTGCCCATTCTTCATACAGCTTTGTAGTTTAATTTTATACACAATCTCTAGTTTTCTTTTGAG
>VKKW01000580.1:0-42200 GCA_018350135.1 Citrus trifoliata | reverse complement strand
ATCTCAAGCAAGTAGGTTCTTATTACGTAATGGTATGGGGTCGGGGGTGGGGGTGGCCGGGTGGGGAAACTCTTTCTTAAAAGTTTATTCATTTTTTATACTAATCCATTACAAGCAACAATTATGACAGCGATGTTTGATTAATTAATATGGAATGCTTTTAGCATAAAGGAGTGAAAAAATTAGTAATGAACATCTAGAGACGGAGTAGGGATGGGCAATGGATGGATCTGTTTGAGTCGGTTTAAAATAAATTTGGATCGGATTTGGATATTGATGTGCGGATCTAAGACGGATCTGGAACAGGTCTGGATCTATCATAATATCTAAATTCATCCATATCCACCCACCCATCTTTTAATTTATTTTTTTTAAAAGTCTCATAACAATTGTAGAATTATGATAATAAATTTTATTCATAGTATATTAGTGGTATTATCATGCATTTAAACTCTTAAAACTTAAAGGTTAGTTTTGTAAATTTATGTCAGCCAACCCAAAAGTATGTGCAGCAATATTCAATTGTAAGCCAAGTAATACAACTTGGCAATTTATTTTACTATATTGGCCAAATAATTTTAAGGAATATAGTTATTTCATATATTTAGTCAATATGGCCATAATAAACACTGAATATAAATCATATTTTTTTATTTTATTATCTAATGTGTAAAATGGGGTGGGTGTGTGTGGATATAGAATGATAAAGGAAACAATAGAATATTAGATTGATCTTACTCCAGCAATTACTTTTGAAGAATATTTTATTATCTTTCTTATTTGTTGTTTGGTGTAAATGTTTAAAACAATATTATTATATTTGAGATAAATATATAATTGATTGTTATCAAAACATTTTAGCCTTCAATTTCATTCTAAAAAATATTACTTTTTTATTGCTGAGTTTTAGAATTCATGACGAATCTAGAGTATATTTGGATTTTATTTTTTTTTCGCATTGGAGCAGATATAGATATTTATTTCTTTTTGGATCTAGATATGGGCGAAAAATATGAATTTATGAAGACTTGGTAAGGAATCAGTACCTGAATGACTTCATTGTTGGCACCCACCCAATTATAGACAACACACGGAGCAAAGGAGAGTGCTAGTGAGATGGTCGGTAAGCAACATATGGTAAGGGTCATTACAGGGGACCGACATTGGCCGAAAATTCTAACAGGGCGAGGAAGAATTATTCGAGGTACGATAGTAACCGAGACGTGCTTTTCAATTTGCCGACAGCAAGTGAGCAAGACAAGCAAGTACCGATGTAAACCGGTGACAATGAGGAGGGAGTGTTGTACCCCCATGAAGATGCCCTTGTGATAAAGGTCAGGTTGAAGTAGAGTTCAACCGAATATTAGTGGATCAGGCAGCTCAGTGGACCTGTTTAATCAATATTGGATGAAATGGGAATCACAGATGTCATACTAGAGCATACCAACACATCCTTGAAGGGCTTGGGGAGGAAAACTAACTCCCCTTGGCGTGGTTGAATTGCCTATGATGATATGTGCAAGACCCTTTGAAAAGACGAGGATATTGGATTTTGCAGTAGTGGAAGAAGATAGGTTGTACCAAATGATCTTTAGCAGGCCCTTCTTGAGGGTCAGCAAGGCAGTAATGTGAAACCATTATTTAGCACTCAAGTACCGAGTAAACGGAATAGTATAGGTCGTGAGGGGTGACCAGAGGATAACCAGGGGATGTTATGCAACTGCGGCCAAGGAGGCCATGCAGATCACCTCGCTTGATTTGCGAGAAGATTCTAAACGGGAAGACAAGAGCCAGTTGAGGATTTAGAAGAGGTAGCACTAGGACAAGGTGATCTGGAAAAGAAGGTGAAGGTTGGCATGAACCTGGAGAAAGAATTGAAGCAAAGGCTGGTCAAATGTTTGTGAGCACATACTAATTAAGTAAAACCAACAATTGTTTTATTTTAATACATAGTTTAATAATTATTAAAGTAAATAATATGTTTTCTTAATCTAGTTTCTCCACCGTTTCTCATTTTCTCCGGACTCTTCAATTCGCCCTCTTTTGCTTTAGTTTGAAAAAATCCAGTCATACTTTAGTCAAGATTAGGTGGCAAGCTAGCAGTTATCAAGCACAAGTAAAACAACGTACTATACTGGACCATGAAAAATGAAACAGAAAACAACAACAACAACAACAATAATAAATAATATGAGGAATAAAATAAAACGAAATATAAAATATAATAACTACGTAAGCATAAAGACCAACTCGAGCCACAATAAACTTTCTGTTTGATCATTACACGATCATTTTCAACATAAATAAAAGCTTAAGAAAGGAGGGAAATTATTAGCCATCTACTAAAAATATTTCGTTATTAAAAATACTACAAAAGCTTGAATTATTTGATTTAGCTCTTCTTGTTTCTAGTTTGTATCAGTTATCCACTAAAATGTTAAGTTATTATAATGATGGCATCACAACGATAATTTAAAGATTTAACATACTAAATTCATATTTAAATAATATTTTAAGATATAAAAATTAAAATAAAAACTATTTTTATCTAATCCGTCATACTTCATATACCTCAAATGACACATTATAACATAAAAAACTTTTTATTGCAAATCAAAGAATAAAATCAACGATGAACAAGAATAAAAACAATTAGACCTAAATTCATCTTCTTCTAATTATGAAGGATTTGGTAAGAACGAAGGACAGCCCCAGAAATTCCAGCATCAAACATTCATCCAAGTGGGGCATGTTCATCAGAGCCACTGCTGCTGCTGCCCGTCACTGCCTATTCTGTCGGCCTTACGGACAGTTGCGACCTCCCAAAGACTCCTGAATGGCCGGCCTTCAAAGTCCAAGGCAAGTTTTGTCAATTATCACAAGTGGTTGAAGGATTTGGTGGGAAAGGATATTGGCAAATGAAGGATTTGACACAAATTGTATATTTTTCGTAATACTAAAAATTTAGAGAGATATGACAAGGAAGAAGATGGCAAGATGTTTTACAATTTATTTTTTTTTAATTAATTAAGTTAAAAATGGTAAAATAGTCATTTTGCTTAGATCATCTTAAGTACTCTATAGTTAATATTTTTGTGGACGGTTGATATAAATTGAAAACAATGAGTGTAAAATTGAACAAATTTAAACTTTTTTGGTATTTTTTATAACGAATATTCTTTGGATGGATGATTGATAATTTTCCAAAAAAGAATATATGTGTTATGTGTCCTAAAATAAGTTTATATAACTATTTCTTAAATTTGAGGAAGTGTATGCTAAATCGTTTAATTTCGCCTGACCACACAATGTCACATGTTCTTTTCCCTAATAAACAAAATATTTATTTAAAACAATCAATTAAACATAGACACATACTATATGAGACACAAACCTAAGACCTAGGTCTTGGTAAGGTTGCCTACTAACCAGAGGAGCTAGACCTTAGTATGTAATAATGAAAACATGTTAATTGAATCTGTTACACACACACACACTTCTTGCTAAAAATGAAACAAAATAACAACACAATAAAATTATACCCATCATGTAATCCAGGGTTGGCTTTAAGGGATTCAGGGCCTTAGGCGAATTTCTTTTTAGGTCTTTGTACATTGAACAACATCAACTTTTGAAGGATATATAAATAACTTAAAATTGAAATTCTTTTGGATTACACAAGCCCTATACCAATATAAAAATTAAAAAAAATTAAATTGGTAAAAGAAAAGAATGATAATAATTTAAAATAAATAATGAAGAATAGCACATAGAAGTTGTCCAGTTGAGATGAATATGATGATTAGTTGATAGTAATATATTTCTTAGAGAATAATTTTCTTTGTAGAGAAAAGAGAAAGAAATATTTTAGCTAAGATTATTGTTGATTCAATGTCTACTAGTTTTGAGGTTCTTAATAGAGTTTAAAGGAATACTAAAAGTCAAATCTAATGTTGGTAATTTTAATAGAGTATTCTTTCCGAAAAGTGAAAGTATTTATTTATTTTTCCTTGGAAACATTAATAAAATAAGAATTAACTGTAAAACTATTAATCCTACCACATGTGAAGATGTCAAATATACAATTTTAATAGAAAACAATCTTATTATTGATAATTATAAATGGCGTAATAATCGGCACACATCTCAACAGTTCGGCTTCTTCTTATCTACATACCTTCAATAAAATCTTTGCACTCTTAGCCGAATTAATTATTATTCGGTCCATATTAATTAAACAAATGTCACATATTGCGCCTCTCTAAAATTTGGGGCCTTAGGAGACCACCTAATTGGCTAAGTGTTAAAGCCATCTCAATGCATGCCCTAAAAGAATCAAGAGTACAAACAAAACCAATAAAACCAACAAAACTTGATAGTGAATTAATATTTCCACAATTTATGATAGGAAACTTAGAGCAGATGTTGACATAGATTTAAATTCAATCATATAAACTGAT
The DNA here is from genome assembly GCA_018350135.1 of Citrus trifoliata. Classification (NCBI taxonomy): domain Eukaryota; kingdom Viridiplantae; phylum Streptophyta; class Magnoliopsida; order Sapindales; family Rutaceae; genus Citrus; species Citrus trifoliata. Next base: position 37,740 of record VKKW01000580.1, on the reverse strand, counting down.
ATGAGATATAAACAGTGAAAGGTTTTGTTTAAAAAAAAAAAAATCGAAATTCGAATTAATAACACGGAGTAAGATAACAATGTCACATATGTTTGTGAGAATTTATAATTTATGTGCTGCATACATGCCTCTTCTGATAAACACAAATTCTTGATGATTAGCTGTGTCTATGCCATCTATATTCTTTTAAATATAAGAATCTGTTATGAATTTACATGTTCATTTCCATATTTATACAAATGATTTATAACGAAAGAAAAAAGCATGCAACAAAGAAACGAGAAATCAAGGCATTGCCAGAATTATGGTATCGAAATATTGTGAAATTTTATGGCCTCTGTTCACATTGCGGCACTCGTATTTAGTCTAAATATATTGAAACGGGTAGTGCGACCACAATTCTAAGCAATGATGCAACAATAGAAGAATTCATGAGCTGCACTGTGAGAATGTATACGATGAAAGGTGTAACTAATGCCTTGACTTATATGCATCATGACTGCTTCCCACCAATTATCCATCGAGACTTATCAAGCAAGAATGTGTTGCTGGTTAGATTATGAAGCTCTGTTTGAATCGCAAAATTCCTCAAGCCAGATTCGTCCAATTGGACTCAATTTGGGGGCCATTTGGATATGTTGTTCCAGGTATGCGTTCTTAAATAAACTCAGTGATCACTTTTACATTAATAGGCGTCATATCCAAACGATGATTTTCATCATCACTTTTGCTGAGCTTGCCAACACAATGAAGGTTACCAAAAAATGCAATGTGTATAGCTTTGGAGTACTGGCATTAGAAGTGATAAAGGAAATCATCCAAGAGATTTTATTTCTTCAATTTCGTCATCATCTTTCATCAGGAGCATATCACTTAATGAAATTTTGGACCCTCGGCTTTCAACAGCATCATGAAATGTTCAAGACATGCTGATATCAATCATGAAGGTGTCTTTTTACGATTAGATGTGAGTCCAAAATCAGGACCCCAATGCACACAATGTGTCAATTGATTTGAAGAAAATCCAGAAAGTCAAATTTTTCGTTTTCGTTTTTATTTTCTTTTTTCTTTTGTATTTTTTTCATTTTTCGTTTTTGTTGAATGAAACATGACTTTTGAAACTTATGATGTTAGAAACCCCATGCCTTAACATTAAGAAACAGAAATTGGAAAATAGAGGTTGTGATAAGATAAATTAATATTCATTAACATTATGAGTTTCTACGTGCGAAAAGAGACAGCAATACTTTCAGCGCATTGTAAGAGCTGCCACTAGCAAGCCCAATGGGCGTAGTTTTACAAACGGCTTCTTACGCCCTTTTTTTTTTCATTTTCTTTTTAATTCTGTGTACTACTAACTATATAATCATGACCGGCTTCCTATGCCTTTTTTTTCCAACTCAAATACTTTTCATAACTTCAAGTCTTCAAGCAACTATTTGGCAGGATAAATCCAGAGGCCGATCCATCAGCGTTGGCGCAGGAAGCTTCAGCTGGTTGATTCTTGTAAATGAGCTTCACATCCTCCAAGCTAATTCCAGTGCATGGATTCTTCGAACTGCAATCGAGCTTTACTCCAACTTCCGTTGCCGATGTTCCATGAATATCTTGATATATCACATCACTGATTTTAACCCCTGAAGCCTATTGAACAGGGGGAAAAAAATTTATTGAGTTGAATTTTATTCACATCAACGTTCAAATAATTACATTTACAAACTTGTGATAAATAAATATCGTACCTGTCCAGGGCAATTGTTGTTGTCAGGGCAGTAATTTTGATCAATTATGATTGGATTATCGACATTGTTCATAAGAGCATGTTGGAAAAGAATGTTCCTGGCAAATCCATTGCTTGGTCTCCCCCAGGACTTAATCCTCACTCCATTTTTAGTGCCTGTAAATGTCACAGCTGTTACTGTCACATTTTGCACTCCAGCCTCTTGTTGCTCTTTGCCTAAGCTGCCAATGCTGCAACAAAATCACAATATCCAATTTAATCAGCACTAAATATTTATACCACCAAAAATGAAGAGAAAAAAATTATTATGCTTTTTAATTTTACCTAATACCATGGCCAGGGCCACAAGCGACATTCTCAATCCATAAATTGGTGGCGCCTGGGCCAACTGATACACAATCATCACCAGTCCCAATTTTGAGTCCAAAATTGTGACACCACTTGATGATTGAACGTGAATGCCATCGGTGTTGGGGCTGTCACCGGAGGCCGAAACTTTGACCCCTTGTACTTTCACATGGTTGCATCCGTTGATGACAATATGAAATTTCTGGCTATCTACGGATGCTAATCCGTTAATCACAACGTTGTTTGAGTTGCTAAAGCGAAGTGTCTGCTCATGTATATACAAAAGAAGGATTATCTACTCTAATAATTAAAGTATAAAGCCAATCAATATGACAAGGCAAAAGGCACTTGATTTATGACTGGATATAGGATGAAATTTCAACTTAATTACCGTAGCGCCACTGGGGCAATTACTATTGTCTGACTTTTTACAAGCCCACAAGCCAGCACCTTGGCCATCAAGAACGCCGCCATTAATAGAAACCCCACTAACATGCTCAAATAAAATCCAGTTTTCGGCATTTCCAATAACATGATAATCAGCTGGAGCCACCAGAGTCCCGTCAATACGTATGGTAATATCATTGTTCTTGCATTGGCCCTGAAACACAGCATTGTGTAGTAAGTACCTCCCCCCGTGGCACGTAAATGGTTGCGGCCTCCGCCGAGCCACAGGCTTTAGCCCATGCAGCAAGAAAGGATTTTGCTGAGTCAGTCCGGCCATCGGGTCTGGCTCCGAAGCTCAGCACATTGTAACTCAAGGGAATTGCTAAAGATGAACTAAAGAAGAGAATCAAAGAAATGTTAAAAAACTAGTAGGCAAAGACATTGATGTTGACATTGTTTCAAAGCTTAAATTTACTGATAGAAATGAGAGAAATAGATTTGAGACGTTGAGGAGTTAGTGTGAAGTTGAAAAGATTTAAATGGGTATTTATAGGATTTGAATGAACTGTAGAAATGGCAATAGCACTAGTAGTGAATGCAATCTGCGCCGAATTTTGGGAGTGATTTTTGCGTTAACTAATACGATCTTAATTTACTACCCTTTAACCGAAATTTGGATGATGTTTGATGACTGAAGCATCAAATTCATACAAAAGACAAGTGCATATCTATATATGGTTTGGTAAGATGGGAGATTTCAAAGGTAGTTAATAAATTAACAGAAAAAAGTGCTTATCCATTTTCTGCTTTTCTGCTGCTATGTAAAATTATGCCCGTGTGTTGCTTTGAGCATAAGATCAATGCCTCCTCAGTTCCCGACTTCCCGAGGAACGATATGTTCATTTGTCTGAACTTTTTCTCCTTATTGCTTGAAATTACAGCAAAATAAAGCCACTTGAAATTATAGCAAAATAAATTAATTGATTTCAATATGCAGCGGTCAGGCTCTTTTGTTGCTAGAGCTTTAATAGTTGTAAGATTTTTCTATGATGCCATACGAATTTTTGTAGTATTGATAATATGGATTATTGGATTTAAGTCTTTTAATCTTTACCGTTGATTTAATTTAGTTGATAAACAGTTAGTTAGTTGCTTACTTAATAAACAATAGGTAATTTTCTAGTTGTAGGTAATATATATGTTTGTGGATAGAATTTTATTTTAATTAAATGATAAATATTTTCTGAATCACTAACAGATAAAAATATTAAACATGCAAATATACGTATTGATTTAGATTTATGCGTAATAAATATTGAAATATTATTTAATCTTCATCGTCACATATCAATAGTGATCTCTTTTTATTATTTATAATTGGAACAATATAGATTTAATTTCTTGGTGTTAAATTTATTAATCTTGAAAATTTTTGGTAAGAAAGAGAGAATATTATTAAAAGATAATATTCAGTTATGTTAATATTAAAATATATTTAAAAAATACATAATTTTACGAAGATTATAACTTTTTTTAATCTTTAAATAGCCGTTAATTGGTTTGATAACCAGCTAATTTTAAATTATTAAAATTAAAATATTGCACTAACTGGCTTCTAATGTTATAAGTATTAATTAAATCCAACAATTCATATTTATGCGACTATTAATGCTTAACAACATCATAGAATGACCTTATATTATAATTATTTTTCTTTTTTCTGAAAGTAACTGAATTATTGTTTGATCCACAATTTTAGCGAGTGCCTAATAAGAATATTGAAATCTCCTGAATTCTTAATGGCCATATCTTCAAAACACAGATTGTTGTTTGGGTCGGAAGGCTAAATTCATAAATAAAGTTTCCCTTGTTTCATGGCTTCCTTCTTTCCGAAAATTTTTGTTTTTCATGTGACATTAATTTGTTGGCCTTATTTATTTTTTTTTTTGAGAGAATAAATTAGACACAAAATAAATATATAATATTCAAAGTTCAGCTCAAGTTACATATGGAAAATGAATCCGGAGCGCAGTTCCACCAACATCAACTATTGATTTTTAAGAAGAATATTAAAAAGCCACGCGAAAAAATGAAAATTTCAATGAAAGTGGATAAAATGCGTTGCGAATATGGGTTATGTAGCAAGACACATCAGTGCTGACATTTTTTATACTAGATTAATGAAATGTCATAAAGTTTCAAAGAAAACAAATATTTTTTCTTATTTTATCAAGATTATTCAAGTGGGAAGCAGTTTCAGACTTTCAGTCCACCGTGTGCATTTTCGTTAATGATATTATTAGTTTCTTTTTATTTATTATAACTAGCCGCAATTTCGCTACTTTCGAAATGGATATTTGACATTAATTCGACCTTTTTTTTATTTCTTTTGTTACAATTTTGATGCATATTACTGTTTGACTTGTTTCAATTACTCAGATTAAGCAAACAATCAAGCCACATTACTACGTTATCAAGAAAGTATAGTCACCAGTTAGGTCCCTCTTCTTGCCAAATTCTGCACCGAAAGGATAACGCTTAGGTCTCAAGTCAAAGACGTGACTTATTTTAGTCATTTGCTTTTTGTTAAACAGAATTTAGCAGAAGTTAATTAACCGATTACAAGTTCACCACATGGGGATTTCTTCTTCAACTGCCCAACTGAAAAAAGGTTTACGACTGTTGACCAAATGATTTTTTTATACATTACTAGTTATTTAAGGAATTTAGTTTCGCATAGTACCATTAATTCTTAAGAGTTATTAGCTAACCCACTCGTAACTTCTATTGATGGTATCTGTTGATGCTAAAATCTGCTCGCCTTGTGATGCTTAAATCAGCTCGCCTTTAGACCGACCAGATTCTTTCACCAACGTTTATGTTGTCAACTGTTGCCTGAACCACTGAGGTTGGAATCATCCTTCTTTTTCTCACTAGACCTGCGTTCACCAAAAACGGATCAGAGTCGCCGGTAGTTTTGCCGGCGTAAACTCTCTGATGCCTAAGTTAGCTCAAGGCGTATACGGGAAAACAATGCAATTTAAATCTAAGAATGGTTTCTAAATTGTTCGGAATTTGTGTAAGAAAATGGCCTGATCGCAATTTGGCAGCGTTTCCCCCCCTTTTCTCTTTTTTTCTCCCTTTCTTCTTCGATCTCTCCCTCTTTTATAGCCGCCCCTTGTGTTTTGTTTCCCGTTTACCCTTTCCCCCTCCTTTTTCGGGTAGTGGCAGCCCCTCATGGGGCTCTAACTGTCACATTGCGGGCAAACGTGGATCCCGCGCGTCCTTCAACGGTTATGGGAAAAGCGCAACTGCCGCGATTCTGTGGGATCGTGCTCCCGCTTTCCTGGGGATGAGTATCGGCTCTGCATATATCCCTGGTCGGTATGTTTTCCTGGTCGTACCTGGTCGGCTCATGTATGTCCCGTGTTCTGCTCTGCCACTTGGCTGAAGTGATCCATGCCGGGGCGAAAAAAGCAGCATGGCCGACCTGGTGCTTTTATTTACTCAACAGTATCATTTTAATATTTTTATTAAAAGAGTTTGGACTGTTGTGCGCGGAATGGAAGTTTGGGAAGAAAACTCCTGATATTATATTATCATTTTAATATTCTTATTGTTTTAAATAATTACGACATCAATTTATGGTAATATTTTGCAGCATTGGGAGTTTGGGGAAAGATTTGAGTGAAGCTGGAGGGCAAAATGTTACAGTTAAAACTGTGACATTTATAGGTACACAAAATGGACTAAGAATAAAGTCATGGGGGAGACCAAGCAGTGGTTTTGCCAGAAATATCTTTTCCAACATGCAGTCATGAAGAATGTCCAAAATCCCATCTTTATTGATCAAAATTACTGCCCTGATAACCAAGGATGCCCTGGCAAGGTGAGATATCAAAAGGATATTTAATTATACTTAAGTAACATATTGTATTACTGCAATACACATAACAATTAGTGATGTAATTCGTGATGTAACAGGTTTCAGGGGTTAGTGATGTAACATACCAGGATATCCATGGAACATCAGCAACAGAAGTTGCTGTAAATTTTGATTGTAGTTCAAAGAACCCATGCTCAAGGATAAAATTAGAAGACGCGCGTCAAGCTTACGTATAAAAATCAACCGGCGGAAGCATCTTGTAGCCATGCTGATGGATCTGCCTCTGGATTAGTTCAGCCCACAAGTTGCCTGTAGTTGTCAAAATCATTTATGCTTGTAATAGCATAGGTTTATTTGTTGCTTGAGCCTGTGGCGTTGCTATCAGCATTACTACTGTAAACAATTTCATTAACTATTTTGGATATTCTTGTCACCATATTTCATTGGTTCTAGAAATTAAATATGATTACTTTCTTTAAATTGCGGAATATTGAGATTTTGTATTTTGATTGGCTACAGATGTTGCTTTTTTTTTTTTTTAATGGTTCTCGAGTAAAAGTAAAAGTTGTTGAAGGAAAACACAGAATAATCCTGATAATTAAAAAATTAGAAATCTCAATTTTAAAATCCAAAAATTGGAATAGAATAGCGGTTTATATTTTTTGAGAAAAACATAGATGGAACAACTGTAATAAATTTTTTTAATAAATGTTTGACATGTGTTTCAAATGAATTTTATCTTTCTATTATGATTAATTAACTCCCGAAAAAGAAAATATGTAAATGTTATTGGATGGGCACATCGATGACAGAGGGGCACCCTCCCAATGTAAGTACACTCTGTCCAACTTTAAAATTTTGAAAAGGGAAAAAGTCACTAACACCCCCAATGTTTGTTTAAATAATCAAACAGATGCTTTTAATTTCATAAATAGTCACCGAAATCCCCTTAATTTCATAAACCATTATTTTACCCTTTTATTATAACATCTCAAATAAATATAAATTTAGTAATAAGATAAAAGGGAATAATTAAATATCATATGATATAAATAAAATATTATAGTAAGTATAATTATTAAAATAACATGTATAATGAAAATTATTTTTAATATTTTATCATTACACGACCATTTTCAGAATAAATAAAAATTGCTTTCTATCATTAAACTCACTTGGCTTGCTGTGCTGTGACTGATTAACTGGTAAGCTAACTCGCAAATGATATTTTGCCAAATGGAAGCACCCACCCAACCCCCTCTCATTCTTGCCATATCTCAAGCAAGTAGGTCTATATTACGTAATGGTATGGGGTCGGGGGTGGGGGTGGCCCGGGGGGAAACTCTTTTCTTAAAAGTTTATTCATTCAACAATTATGACGGCGATGTGATTGATTAATTAATATGGAATGCTTTTAGCAGAAAGGAGTGAAAGGCAATTACGTAATGAACATCTAGAGACTGGAGGGCCTTTTTCTTCTTCTTCATCCTTTTTTTTTTTCTTTTTTCTCCCTCTTTTGAAACTGTTGTTATAATTAAAAAGAACCGCCGATTACTTCTCCATTTTTCGCTCCACATATGAAGTCCTAGCCTCCGAATCATGTTGCAGTTTCTAAAATTTTAAAGAAGTGTTTGTTGTAACTTTTCGCAGAGTGTCACAATTCTTTTTCTATTTATTAAATATCTTAATTGAATTTGTTACACACATATTATTCTTGCTAAAAAGACCAAAATAACAATACAATAAAATTGCATCCATCACGCCATGCCCATTGCCCTGAAAGAGTCAGTAGTACAGACAAAACCCATAAAACCAGCGAAACTTGATAGCGTAATTAATAATTTTAACAACATATAACAGGGAACTTAGAGGATATGCTTATACAGATTCAAATCCAATCATATTTCAAATCCAATCATATAAACTAGCATGAGATATAAATAACGAAAAAGTTTTAAAAAATTAGAAAATTAACAATAATAACATGACGGTAATATACCAATGCCACGTATGTTTGTGAGAATTTATACTGGTAGTCTTAGTAAGTTAATAAGATATTTAACGAACTCATATATAATTCTTTTAATAATTACAGCTTTTTAATGATTAGTTGTGTATGTGCTACATTCTTTGATATAGCAATTTGAAATTTAGCTACATTAACTATGTGTGCTATATTCTGGCTAGCTGTCCACAAAATGTTAATTTCTAGTAATTTTTTGGCATGATGGACAAAAACAAAATTATGCAAAGGCTGCAATTTGAAGCGACGATAACAAATAGTTCACAAATGAATAGATTGATCCACATGAATTGAGGAAACAAAATGTCAAAACGAAGAATAGGTTGCCATTTCAAGCATTAAGGGGAAATAGTTCAGAAATGTGTTCCACGGGAATTTCCTGATCTTGTGCTTAAAGCAAACATAAGGGCACAATTTTACATAGCAACCGACAAGCTGAAATTAGATAAATACTTTTTCCGTTTTTCTGTTAATTTATTAGAACTGCCTTTGAAATCTCCCATTATCATCCAATGTTACAAACCATGTATGTGCACTTGTCCTTTGGTTGCATCTGTAGCCTTCTGTCATCAAATATATATTATCCAAGTCTCAAGTAAGGGCATTTAAGTAAATAAAGTTTGTATTATTTAAAGCAAAAATACTCTCTCCCAAAATTTGGCGCTTGCAGCTTGCTTTCACTCAATTCAAATCCTATAAATGCCCCCATTAAATCGTTTCAAATTCCATCAACCAAACATTCAATCCTCCAACTATCTAGCTATTCCTCTCCTTCCTATCTTCAAATTAAGTTTTCAAGAAAACGGCAAAATCAATGTCTTTGCATATTCTTTTAGTACTAATATTCTTGATTCCCTTCTTTAGTTCATCTTTAGCAATTCCAGTGGTCACTTACAATGTGATCAGTTTGGGAGCCAAATCTGATGGCCGCAGTGACTCAACGAAAGCCTTTCTAGCTGCATGGGCTAAAGCTTGTGGCTCAACTGCGGCCTCAACCATTTACGTGCCACCTGGGAGGTACTTGCTACACAATGTTGTGTTTCAAGGCCAATGCAGGAACAACGACATTACCATACGTATTGATGGGACTCTAGTGGCTCCATCCGATTATCGTGTCATTGGAGATGCGGGAAACTGGATTTTATTTGAGCATGTTAATGGCGTTTATATTTATGGTGGCATCCTTGACGGCCAAGGTGCTGGCTTGTGGGCTTGTAAACGATCAGGCAATAATAATTGCCCTAGCGGTGCAACGGTAAGTTGGAAGATCGTTACATTTAGTTATAGTCATAAATTAAGTGGTTTTTGGTTTTGGTTATTCTCCTCAGATTAAAATAATTAATAACGTTCCTTCTTGTGTAAATGAGCAGACACTGAGCTTTAGCAACTCAAACAACATTCTGATTAACGGACTAACATCCCAAACTAGCCAGATGTTTCATGTTGTCATCAATGGATGTCACAATGTTAAAGTACAAGGGGTGAGAGTCTCGGCCTCGCGAAACAGCCCTAACACCGATGGCATTCATGTTCAATCATCAAGTGATGTCACAATTTTGAACGCTAGAATTGGGACTGGAGATGACTGTGTATCAGTTGGCCCTGGCACCACCAATTTATGGATTGAAAACGTTGCTTGTGGCCCTGGCCATGGCATCAGGTAGAAAATAAAGAACACGCATGATGATTTACTTATAGCATTTTTTTTTGTCATAATATTTAGTGCTACTATTGTGAATTCGTTGCAGCATTGGTAGCTTAGGCAAAGAGCTGCATGAGGCTGGAGTGCAAAATGTGACGGTAAAAACTGTGACATTTACAGGAACTGAAAATGGATTGAGGATTAAGTCCTGGGGAAGACCAAGCACTGGATTTGCTCGGAACATTCTTTTCCAACGTGCTCTTATGAAGAATGTCGATAATCCCATCGTAATGGATCAAAATTACTGCCCCGACAACAAGAATTGCCCTGGAAAGGTATTTTATTTATCACAAGTTTGTATGTGAGAATGTTAGACGTTTATGTGAATAAAATTCAAATTAATAATTATATTTTCTATATTCAACAGCCATCAGGGTTAAAATCAATGATGTAACATACCAAGATATTCATGGAGCATATGCAACAGAAATTGCTGTAAAGTTTGATTGTAGTCCAAAGTATCCATGCTCTGGCATAAACTTGGAGGATGTGAAGCTCATTTACAAGAATCAACCAGCTGAAGCATCGTGTAGGAATGCTGATAGATCGGCCTCTGGTTTTGTTCAGCCAAATAGTTGCTTGAAATTGTAAAAAATAAAATTAATTCTTGCGTTAAATTGCGTTTTTTTATTTTTCATTTCCTTTTTAATGAGCCTAGTAATGTTCCATGGGCCTATCTGAGAAAACCCATTGGGCTTCTTGGAGGATGCTTACAGTAATTGGCGTATAAGACAAAATCAAAACTTCACTCTTTTCACTCAAAGAAATGCAGTCATATGTTTTGGGTAACATTATCTTATTGCAGTACTAATGTTTGATCCGAAATTCTGCCTATTGAAACGATTAAAATTAACATTTTCTATTAAAATCAAATTGAAATCGGGGAACGGCCTTTCACCACCAACTCTGTTTGGGCGATAGCCCATTGCCCGGATTGAGAGATGGCTATCGCCCAACCATCGCTCGAAAAAAAATATAAAAAATCAATGAAAGTACAAGGGATGAGAGTCTCGGCCTCAGGAAACAGCCCTAACACCGATGGCATTCATGTTCAATCATCAATTGATGTCACAATTTTGAACGCTAGAATTGGGACTGGAGATGATTGTGTATCAGTTGGCCCTGGCACCACCAATTTATGGATTGAAAACGTTGCTTGTAACCCTGGCCATGGCATCAGGTAGAGAATAAAGAACATGCATGATGGTTTATTTATAGCATTTATTCCTTTTTACGTCATAATACTTAGTGCTGATTAAATTGGACTATTGTGAATTCGTTGCAGCATTGGTAGCTTAGGCAAAGAGCTACATGAGGCTGGAGTGCAAAATGTGACAGTAAAATATATGACATTCACAGGAACTGAAAATGGATTAAGTCCTGGGGAAGACCAAGCACTGGATTTGCCAGGAATATTCTTTGCCAACATGCTGTTATGAAGAATGTCGATAATCCCATCGTAATTGATCAAAACTACTGTCGTGACAACAAGAATTGCCCTGAAAAGGTATTATATTTATCAGTGGTTCGTATGTGAGAATTCGACGATGTTGATGTGAATAAAATTCAACTTATTAATTATAATTTTTACGTTCAACAGGCATCAGGGGTTAAAATCAGTGATGTAACATACCAAGATATTCATGGAACATCTGCAACAAAAGTAGTTGTAAAGTTTGATTGCAGTCAAAAGTATCCATGCTCTGGCATAAACTTGGAGGATGTGAAGCTCATTTACAAGAATGAACTAGCTGAAGCATCATGTAGGAATGCTGATGGATCAGCCTCTGGTTTTGTTCAGCCAATAGTTGCTTGAGGTTGTGATGAATAAATTAGTTCTTGCGTTAAATTGCATTTTTTTTTAATGAGCCCAGGAATGTTTTATGGGCCTGTGAGAAAGCCTATTGGGCTTTCCTTGACGATGCTTATACAATTCGCCTTATAAGACAAAATCCAAACTTTATTCTTTTTTTTTTTTGAACTACAAACTTTATTCTTTTGTTTTGTACTCAAAGAAATGCAGTCATACATTTTGCATAACATAATCTTATTGCAGTAATCAAACTATTAAACTTAACTTTTCCAAATTAAACCAAATTGAAATTGTCACATTTCTTTTCCCTAATAAAAAAAAATTATTTTAAAAAATTATCAATTAAACTTACACATATTATATGAGACTCAAACCTAAGACCTAAGCTTTAGTAAGGTTGCTTCCTAACCAATGGAGCTCGACCTTAATCTATAATAATGAAAACATATTAATTGAGTCTGTTATGTATTCCTGCTAAAAATGCAACAAAATAACATCATAATAAGACTGGCTTTAAAGGATTGTGGCCTTAGGCGATTTTTTTCTTTTTTTTTTCTTTTACATTCAACAACATCAACTCTTGAACGAATGTAAAATAACTTAAATTGTTTTTGTATTACACAAGTCATTTATCAATATAAAAATTAAAAATAAATTAAATTTATAAAAAATAAGAATAATTGATGGTTATCGAAACCAATAAAAATAAATTCCTACTCTAAATAAATTGTGTATAGTGATTGACTAGGGTCGTGTCCACAGAGATCGGTAATTATTTAAATCCTTTTAAAACGCAAAACATAAAATGAGGGTTTTGTTGACAATAATAAAAATCAAATTAAAATAATAAGAATGCAAATTAAAGTTGTAATTCAAATTGGAGAAAGCCCTGGTTGAAGGAATTAACTCAGCTTGATTCGACTACTGATCATTGATTCAAATATAGATTATTATTACTTATGAATAGACCGGTTATAGCTATTGAGACCCTCTAATAGCCAATCTCTCATTAACTAGTTGATAACCAAGGTACGACCATTGGATATTTCCCTAATCAATAGACAACCCTAGATACGATCATAGGATTTAATCAATTGACAGCCTGAAAAACCAGAGAGACCCAAATCTTAATCAACACATATGATGATTCATTTAAATTAGATTGTTTATTCTCATAACACAACTCACTGCTATGTTATTTGTCACAAACATTAAAATCTTCATACGATGAATCCTTTAATTAACAATAGATTAAGTTGATAATTAAATAGTGGCCAATTACCTAATTAACAAACATAATCATGAAACTAATTCAGAGAATAAACAAATACCCAAAAAGTAATAAAACAATTAAAGCATAAGAAAGATCTCACAGTAGTGATGAATCAAAGTTTCATTAACCTTCAACCAGAAAAATAAGTTTAGTTCTTCATAGAGAGAAGAAAAAAATTAGATCTAGGGTTTCTTTCTTTTTCTCCAAATCAAAATCCCCCTTTCTTTCACAATAGATTCCTCCTTAAATACTTTCTCTCTTCTCTTTTAGAGTTCTATTTAAAATAAAATACTAATATCTTAAATATTAAATTCGTAATTACAAAAATAGCCAAAAATACAAAACACGTTAAACTAAAAACTGCAGGTTCGCAGTTGATAGCACGCGCCCACGCCTTATTAACAAAGTTCTTCTGCTGCTCATAATTTCTCCAAGAGAACAATCATCCTTAAACATCATCTTGTAGCTCAATTTTATCACCAATCAATAGAATTACACCTACAAAAGTAAATCACAAGTAAATCACTATTATTAAGTGCAAAATATCGATATTAAGGGAAGTAAACAATGCAAAACTAGTGCATAAATTGCACTCTAACAATAATAATAATTTAAAATAAATAATAAATAAAAGCACCTAGAAGTTGTTTAACTGAGATGAATGTGATGATTAGTTGATCGCAATAGATTTCCTAGGAAAACAAATCTTATTTTTGGATAATTATAAATGAGAGTAATAATAGGGAGATACCTAAAAAATAGGCTTTCTTATATACATAATTTAGATAAAATCTTAGAAGAATAATTATTTATTAGTGTGTTAATTAAACAAATGTCAAATATTAGGTCTCTCTAAAATTTGGAGTCTTAAGAAACCACCTAATTCACTTGGTGCTAAAGCTGCCTCTAATGACATGCCTTGAAATAGACAAGAACAGACGAAAGCCATAAAACTAGCCAAACTTGATAGTGAAATTAATAGTTTTCCACAACTCATGATAGGAAACTTAGAGCATATGTTCATAAAGATTTAAATTCAATCAGATAAACTAATATGAGACATAATCAGTGAAAAAGTTTTAAAAAAAATTAGAAATTCGAAATTGATAACATGCTGTAAGACAATAATGCCACATATGTTTCTGAGAATTTGTAGTTTATGTACTTCATACACGTCCCTTCTAATAATTACAGCTTCTTGATGATTAGTTGTGTCTATGCTATTTATATTCTTTTAAATATAAGAATCTAAATTATTTCCCCTAATGTGTGCTATATTTTTGGCAGGCGGTGGCAACAAAATGTTAATGTAACAAGGCCACATATGTTTGTGAGAATTTATACTTGTGGTATTACTCAATTATTATAGTTTATTTACTCCACATACATACATATAGCGTAGAAGTTCCTTAATTTCAAAAACAATTTTGCAGCGGAAGAAAAACTAACCTTAGAGAATTTCCTAGAACTACATCAAATAAACTAAATCAAGAGTTTATCTCCACTAATACACAACTTTTAATTAATAAATCAATACATGAGTTCATCTCTATTGATACTCAACATTTGACAAATAACCAAAGCAGGAGTTTATCTCCATTGATATACATCATTTTTACAAATAACTAAACATAGAAGTTTTCAAATACTACACAAAAAAACTAAAGTAGAGCTTCACATTACACTTTTAGAGTTAAGCTTTTACTTGCTTTTGTCTGAAAAATGAGTAGAAACATGCATAATAAACATAACGGTATCTTTGCTCAATATTTGCAAACATTCAGTTTAGCACTAAGTTCATAACAAACATATGAACCTTTGTATAGAAGCTTTGCTGAACACTATTTTATTTAAAATAAATTCAAACCGAACAATCCGAACTAAATTCAAATTCAAAAAAATTATCATATCAAAATACAATGGAAAACATATATCAAGTAAAAAAAAATCGGAACATATATCATATCATGATATATCATATAGGAAAGCTCATGTTAAATAGTGCCACTTGCACCTATGGTGACCCAATATAAATCAAATCTATAATTTGCACAACAGAACAGAATTTCAGTAGTGAAAGTCACCAATTGCTCCCATTGACCCAACTAGAACAAAACATATCATATCAAAGATAACTATTGACATTGAGCCAAAATATTTAGATTACATTCATTAAATACAGACTTAAATCTCATATAGCGACCTGCACGTGGCACCCGTACAGTTTACACTCTTTAAATGCAAACTTTTAATTCGAACTTGTCTAAACTTGAGCAAAGACCATTCAAATATTTATTTTTTTATACAAACAGGTTCAAAGAACATTTGTAGTTATAGAAAAATAATTTGGAAAACATTTGGAAAACAAAAGAGTTCATCATGGATAGGTCTACTTACTTGAATCCAAAGTAAATCTTAACCTTTCACTTACTAATTCGAAGCATCACAAATGCTGATTTATCATTAAATCCATATAGAATAAGCCAGAACCTTGACTGAAATCCTTATCACAAAGGAATTACTAAAATTCTGCACAACAATCAGCGTCCAAAATATAATTCACATGCTTAAGGACTTCAAATAATTCTAATATTTTCTAGAATATTATCTCCACATGTGAACTAACTAATCCTCAAATTTCAGAATTTATGACTTAATAAGTTAAAAGATCTATTTCTAGGAAAGCAGTGGAACTTAATCTCCAATTCGCAGTCTATTAGAATCTGAGGTGAATTTCACAAATTGCTTGAAAGCGAAAATGAACTTCAAAATTCATTAACATTGTACCATATCAAACCACAGATGTCCAGTATGACTCCTCAAAGTTTTAGAATTTTATTCCTCATATATTTAGAGTTATGAATTTTCAAACATTCACAGGTCAATTTTGTTAGAATTTTCCTTCAGTAAATAACACAGTTTGTCTCAATATTTAGCAATCCAAATGGCAATCAGAAATTATGAAAATTTACTGAGAGACTTTTCCATATGTATTCAATTATATCCAAAATTCAGAATTTTATCTTTCATATATCCAAAGTTATAAAAGTATCATTCTTTAAGGGTCAAGAGTGACAGCATCTAGAAATAGACTTTCTTCCAAACTTTATTCATGTTCTAAGTCCCTTATTCAACATTAAAATCCATGAAAATTAAATTGACCATAGTTTAACATGTGATTAACAAATGTTAACTAGTTCAAACGGAAAATACATCAATTAAAAAAAAAATAACAGAGAGACCATATCAGAAATTTCTTAGATATCCGAACATCAATAAAGATCAAAATTTTAAATTTCCTACTCAAAACTATAAAAGGAATTCATTACTAGAATAAAAGAAAACAGAAATTGCTTAAGCTTCTGAAGGTAATTTGAAGTATGAAAGTGAATAGCATAAAATCCAGCAAAAAAAGTGATTTTTGTTTCATATAAAAGAAGTTTACGGTGGTTATAGAAGTGGGGGAAGTAAGTACAAATCAGATAAGGGAGGTTGTTAAACTTCCTTAAATCAATTTTAATTTCAAAAATAACATGAATTAAATAAGATAAAAATTACATTTTAAAACTACATGCAAGTGTACAAAAATTAAATTTGTGGGTATCACATTCTCCCTTGATTTAAAGGATTTCATCCTCAAAATTCACCTCACCTCATATCCTAGCATTGATTTACCAAGTACAACTAACCATTGAGAAAGAAGGCTAAGATACCCAAATTTAGCTTCTACCCTCCTTTGCAGCTATATAGACCATATATTCACTCAGCCTGATAGGGAAAAAACCTAATTCTACTTTCCTTTCCTCAACTGTGACACTAGATGACTCATTTTCCTGAAGCGATTCCTTGGACAATGTATCTAGATATGGAGGAATCTAGCCTCCTTTGTTATAGCAAGACTTAAATTTGGGTCTTGTCCAAAACAGACGACCCACTACAAGCTTTTGCTTGTTAGCTCCCTCGCCATAAACACGTGGTCCTCGTATAGCCTCATTGACTTTCTTCTCTGAAGCTTAGATCTTGGAGAAGTATCTTTGTAGACAATTCTAGTCCACGTTAGTCTATCACCGATTCGCTGTGTCCTCTTCATCAGAGTAATCATAGCGATACCAACAATTAACAGCCAAATGGTTCTTTTTGCCACAAATTTGACAAATTCTTTCTTCTTCTTGTTCTTGTTGGTTCGTTACTTTGTTTTGTTTTGGTGGAGGCTGAGAATTCAACTTGTTTTGATTGTTCACATTTCCTCTTCCTCCACCGTTACCACGTCCGCGAAAATTGTTGTATTTACCACCACGTTGATTCTTGCCTCCTCGCCCCCGCTGTCCAAAGAATGCTTCATTATGATTCATTTGAGCAGACTTATTTACTTCCCTCTGGGCAACGACAGTTTGCTCATGATTTTGTAAGGCCAAGACAAAACGCTTCATATTAGGATAGGGAGGTTTGGTCAGCATTATTGTCTTAAAATCAGCATATTGAGGGCCAAGAGAACGAGCTAGTTGAAAGACTTGGTCTTCGTCAGCAATAGGTTTCCCAATCGCAGCAAGTTGATCACAAATATTCTTGAACTTTTTTATAAGATCTTCGAGTTTGAGGGACCCCTTTTTCAGTGAATAGAATCCTTCAACCAAGATTCTTGTTCTTTGGTTGCAGGGAGCATCTGCTCTTCAATGGCAAGCCACACTTCACGAGCAGTGAGGCCACCCGTTACCATACTCAAGACTTCTTCAGACATCATTCCCCTAAGCCAAGTCATAAGCAATCCATCATTATTTTGCCATTGCAAAAATTCAGGATTAGGGACTTTCTTTCCATCGTTGGTATTGACAGTTGATGGAAATGAGGCATCGGTTATTACATGGTGCTCTAATCCAAGACTCCTTACAAGTGGAAGTACTTGGGATTTCCAGATAAGATAATTGTTTGAGGTTAGCTTAATGGAAATAAGACTAGAGCATTGGTGGAATGATTGAATTGAGAGTTTGGGTTGGGTTTGAGACGATGAAGATGAAGCCATAGGCTCTGATACCATGAAGAAACTCATGATTTTGAATTATATTCACTGGATGAATCCTTATTGAATAATACGTAAGGTATTTATACATGGATATGGTATATTGTAAAAGGCAACTAAATTATATGCCTTAATTGTAGAGATATTTACATATGGAAAGACTCAATCACTTTGATTTAGAATCGTTGAATATCTTGGGTAGTGATCTTTGGCCATGACCGTCTTGTCAATCGCTGAACATGTTGCCCCATGAGTTTCTGGTTGATTTGGCATGTTTGGATTCGTTGAACATGTTGCCATATGATTTTCTGGTTGATTTGGTATGTTTGGATTCGTTGACTTATCACTTAGTACTTCTCGGGTGCATAGTATAAGCCGTACCATGAGCTTCCTCTAAGATTTTCATTTTTAGCTCCTCATTATTAGGGACACAGACTCGCTCACCAAAGCTTAAAATTCCTTCTTCATTAACTCTAAAATCTAGTTTGGCATTTTCCTTTACTTCCTCAGTAATTTTTAAAAGCTGGGGATCGTTTTACTGACTTTCCTTAATTTTCTCAACCCAGGTGGGTTGAACCAGGAGGTGAGCCAATAAATCTCCCTGCCCATGAACTACTACCTAAATACCCATTCTCGCAAGCTCACTAAGGAGTTGATTTTGTCTAGTAATCAAACAAACCACATAACCCGATGATTTTCTTTTCGGAGCGTCAGCAATTACATTTGGTTTCCCTAGATGATAGTCCAATTCCAACCACCTTCTTTGTCTCAAGTTCAACTATTTTTAAGTAGATAATTGAAATATCCCATACTAATATTGAGCAATCCATTTAATTTTCTCGTTATTTGACATTGTTGTCTTCTTGAAATTCAATTAACTATAGAAGTTCCTTAACCACAAAATCAATTTCGCGCAAATAACTAACACGGGAGTTTATCTCTACCTATACACAACTTTTAACTAATAAACCAATACATAGGTCATCTCTACTAGTACTCAACATTTGACAATTAACCAACACAGGAATTCGTATTCATTGATATGCATCAATTTTACAAATAACCAAACACAAAAGTTATCAAACACAACACAAAAAACTAAGTAGAGGTTCACATCAGACTTCTAGGGTTCAACTTTTACTTGCTTTCTTTTAAAAAATGAAATTAATAAGTGATGAGCTGTCGTATTTAGTAAGTAGAAACATGCATAATAAATTGAATGGTATCTTTGCTCAATATTTTCAAACATTCAATTTAGCTTTAAGTTCAGAATAAACACAAGAACCTTTGTTTAAAAGCTTTGTTGAAAACTATTTTACTTAAAATAAATTCAAATTGAACAATCCGAACTAAATTCAAATTCAGAAATATTTTTCATATAAAAACACATTGGAAAACATCTATCATGTCAATACAAATCGGAACATATATCATATCACATATCATATATGAGTTAGTGTCACTTGCACCCACGACGATCTGGCATAAATTAAATCATAGGGTTATTTTTACATACCTCCCATGAAGTTTCACATAATAACACTTTAACAGAAAGTATAATGGTATTTTTACATCCCTCCCCTGCTGTTAGTATAAAATTATGTATAGTACCAGGTTTAATAGGCCAAATCCACCAATACCTGCCCCTACTCATTGCACTTTCCCTAGGGATAGAACCATGCAGATAATTGACCAGAGTCCAACGTATGGACGATATACCCCTCTGAAAATGCCTTTAAAGGAGTTATACCACATAATAAGGAGTAGAAGTCTGCTGTATCCCCTGACCCCACTGTTGAAAATGGAAAACAAGTGGGACAGAAGCTGGTTTTGCAAGTTTCATGATACTCATGATCACACAACAGCTCAATATTATGACCTCAGAAATCAAGTTGAAGACTTGGTAAGGAATCAGTACCTGAATGACTTCATTGTTGGCACCCACCCAATTATAGACACACAACACGGAGCAAAGGAGAGTGCTAGTGAGATGGTCGGTAAGCAACATATGGTAAGGGTCATTACAGGTGGACCGACATTGGCCGAAAATTCTAACAGGGCGAGGAAGAATTATTCGAGGTACGATATGAGTAACCGAGACGTGCTTTTCAATTTGCCGACAGCAAAGTGAGCAAAGACAAGCAAGTACCGATTATGTAAACCGGTGACAATGAGGAGGGAGTGTTGTACCCCCATGAAGATGCCCTTGTGATAAAGGTCAGTGTTGCAAGTAAGGAGTTCAACCGAATATTAGTGGATCAGGCAGCTCAGTGGACATCCTGTTTAATTCAATATTGGATGAAATGGGAATCACAGATGTCATACTAGAGCATACCAACACATCCTTGAAGGGCTTTGGAGGAGGAAAACTAACTCCCCTTGGCGTGGTTGAATTGCCTATGATGATATGTGCAAGACCCTTTGAAAAGACGAGGATATTGGATTTTGCAGTAGTGGAAGAAGATAGGTTGTACCAAATGATCTTTAGCAGGCCCTTCTTGAGGGTCAGCAAGGCAGTAATGTGAAACCATTATTTAGCACTCAAGTACCGAGTAAACGGAATAGTATAGGTCGTGAGGGGTGACCAGAGGATAACCAGGGGATGTTATGCAACTGCGGCCAAGGAGGCCATGCAGATCACCTCGCTTGATTTGCGAGAAGATTCTAAAACGGGAAGACAAGAGCCAGTTGAGGATTTAGAAGAGGTAGCACTAGGACAAGGTGATCTGGAAAAGAAGGTGAAGGTTGGCATGAACCTGGAGAAAGAATTGAAGCAAAGGCTGGTCAAATGTTTGTGAGCACATACTAATTAAGTAAAACCAACAATTGTTTTATTTTTAATACATAGTTTAATAATTATTAAAGTAAATAATATGTTTTCTTAATCTAGTTTCTCCACCGTTTCTCATTTTCTCCGGACTCTTCAATTCGCCCTCTTTTGCTTTAGTTTGAAAAAATCCAGTCATACTTTAGTCAAGATTAGGTGGCAAGCTAGCAGTTATCAAGCACAAGTAAAACAACGTACTATACTGGACCATGAAAAATGAAACAGAAACAACAACAACAACAACAACAATAATAATAATAATATGAGGAATAAAATAAAACGAAATATAAAATATAATAACTACGTAAGCATAAAGACCAACTCGAGCCACAATAAACTTTCTGTTTGATCATTACACGATCATTTTCAACATAAATAAAAGCTTAAGAAAGGAGGGAAATTATTAGCCATCTACTAAAAATATTTCGTTATTAAAAATACTACAAAAGCTTGAATTTATTTGATTTAGCTCTTCTTGTTTCTAGTTTGTATCAGTTATCCACTAAAATGTTAAGTTATTATAATTGATGGCATCACAACGATAATTTAAAGATTTAACATACTAAATTCATATATTAAATAATATTTTAAGATATAAAAATTAAAATAAAAACTATTTTTATCTAATCCGTCATACTTCATATACCTCAAATGACACATTATAACATAAAATAAACTTTTTATTGCAAATCAAAGAATAAAATCAACGATGAACAAGAATAAAAACAATTAGACCTAAATTCATCTTCTTCTAATTATGAAGGATTTGGTAAGAACGAAGGACAGCCCCAGAAATTCCAGCATCAAACATTCATCCAAGTGGGGCATGTTCATCAGAGCCACTGCTGCTGCTGCCCGTCACTGCCTATTCTGTCGGCCTTACGGACAGTTGCGACCTCCCAAAGACTCCTGAATGGCCGGCCTTCAAAGTCCAAGGCAAGTTTTTGTCAATTATCACAAGTGGTTGAAGGATTTGGTGGGAAAGGATATTGGCAAATGAAGGATTTGACACAAATTGTATATTTATTTCGTAATACTAAAAATTTAGAGAGATATGACAAGGAAGAAGATGGCAAGATGTTTTACAATTTATTTTTTTTTAATTTAATTAAGTTAAAAATGGTAAAATAGTCATTTTGCTTAGATCATCTTAAGTACTCTATAGCATAGTTAATATTTTTGTGGACGGTTGATATAAATTGAAAACAATGAGTGTAAAATTGAACAAATTTAAACTTTTTTGGTATTTTTTATAACGAAATATTCTTTGGATGGATGATTGATAATTTTCCAAAAAAGAATATATGTGTTATGTGTCCTAAAATAAGTTTATATAACTATTTCTTAAATTTGAGGAAGTGTATGCTAAATCGTTTAATTTCGCCTGACCACACAATGTCACATGTTCTTTTCCCTAATAAACAAAATATTTATTTAAAACAATCAATTAAACATAGACACATACTATATGAGACACAAACCTAAGACCTAGGTCTTGGTAAGGTTGCCTACTAACCAGAGGAGCTAGACCTTAGTATGTAATAATGAAAACATGTTAATTGAATCTGTTACACACACACACATTCTTGCTAAAAATGAAACAAAATAACAACACAATAAAATTATACCCATCATGTAATCCAGGGTTGGCTTTAAGGGATTCAGGGCCTTAGGCGAATTTCTTTTTAGGTCTTTGTACATTGAACAACATCAACTTTTGAAGGATATATAAAATAACTTAAAATTGAAATTCTTTTGGATTACACAAGCCCTATACCAATATAAAAATTAAAAATAAATTAAATTGGTAAAAGAAAAGAATGATAATAATTTAAAATAAATAATGAAGAATAGCACATAGAAGTTGTCCAGTTGAGATGAATATGATGATTAGTTGATAGTAATATATTTCTTAGAGAATAATTTTCTTTGTAGAGAAAAGAGAAAGAAATATTTTAGCTAAGATTATTGTTGATTCAATGTCTACTAGTTTTGAGGTTCTTAATAGAGTTTAAAGGAATACTAAAAGTCAAATCTAATGTTGGTAATTTTAATAGAGTATTCTTTCCGAAAAGTGAAAGTATTTATTTATTTTTTCCTTGGAAACATTAATAAAATAAAGAATTAACTGTAAAACTATTAATCCTACCACATGTGAAGATGATCAAATATACAATTTTTAATGAGAAAACAAATCTTATTATTGGATAATTATAAATGGGAGTAATAATAGGAACACATCTAAAAGTTAGGCTTTCTTATATACATAACTTAAATAAAATCTTTGAAATCTTAGAAGAATAATTATTTATTAGCGTACATATTAATTAAACAAATGTCAAATATTGCGCCTCTCTAAAATTTGGGGCCTTAGGAGACCACCTAATTGGCTAAGTGTTAAAGCCATCTCCAATGCATGCCCTAAAAGAATCAAGAGTACAAACAAAACCAATAAAACCAACAAAACTTGATAGTGAAATTAATTATTTTCCACAATTTATGATAGGAAACTTAGAGCAGATGTTGACATAGATTTAAATTCAATCATATAAACTGATATGAGATATAAACAGTGAAAAGGTTTTTGTTTAAAAAAAAAAATCGAAATTCGAAATTAATAACACGGAGTAAGATAACAATGTCACATATGTTTGTGAGAATTTATAATTTATGTGCTGCATACATGCCTCTTCTGATAAACACAAATTCTTGATGATTAGCTGTGTCTATGCCATCTATATTCTTTTAAATATAAGAATCTGTTATGAATTTACATGTTCATTTCCATATTTATACAAATGATTTATAACGAAAGAAAAAAGCATGCAACAAAGAAACGAGAAATCAAGGCATTGCCAGAATTATGGTATCGAAATATTGTGAAATTTTATGGCCTCTGTTCACATTGCGGCACTCGTATTTAGTCTAAATATATTGAAACGGGTAGTGCGACCACAATTCTAAGCAATGATGCAACAATAGAAGAATTCATGAGCTGCACTGTGAGAATGTATACGATGAAAGGTTTAACTAATGCCTTGACTTATATGCATCATGACTGCTTCCCACCAATTATCCATCGAGACTTATCAAGCAAGAATGTGTTGCTGGTTTAGATTATGAAGCTCTGTTTGAATCGCAAAATTCCTCAAGCCAGATTCGTCCAATTGGACTCAATTTGGGGGCCATTTGGATATGTTGTTCCAGGTATGCGTTCTTAAATAAACTCAGTGATCACTTTTACATTAATAGGCGTCATATCCAAACGATGATTTTCATCATCACTTTTGCTGAGCTTGCCAACACAATGAAGGTTACCAAAAAATGCAATGTGTATAGCTTTGGAGTACTGGCATTAGAAGTGATAAAGGAAAATCATCCAAGAGATTTTATTTCTTCAATTTCGTCATCATCTTTCATCAGGAGCATATCACTTAATGAAATTTTGGACCCTCGGCTTTCAACAGCATCATGAAATGTTCAAGACATGCTGATATCAATCATGAAGGTGTCTTTTTACGATTAGATGTGAGTCCAAAATCAGGACCCCCAATGCACACAATGTGTCAATTGATTTGAAGAAAATCCAGAAAGTCAAATTTTTCGTTTTCGTTTTTATTTTCTTTTTTCTTTTGTATTTTTTTTCATTTTTCGTTTTTGTTGAATGAAACATGACTTTTGAAACTTATGATGTTAGAAACCCCATGCCTTAACATTAAGAAACAGAAATTGGAAAATAGAGGTTGTGATAAGATAAATTAATATTCATTAACATTATGAGTTTCTACGTGCGAAAAGAGACAGCAATACTTTCAGCGCATTGTAAGAGCTGCCACTAGCAAGCCCAATGGGCGTAGTTTTACAAATCCGAACAACCTTAGTACTAAGTATATTGAACGGCTTCTTACGCCCTTTTTTTTTTCATTTTCTTTTTAATTCTGTGTACTACTAACTATATAATCATGATCGGCTTCCTATGCCTTTTTTTTCCAACTCAAATACTTTTCATAACTTCAAGTCTTCAAGCAACTATTTGGCAGGATAAATCCAGAGGCCGATCCATCAGCGTTGGCGCAGGAAGCTTCAGCTGGTTGATTCTTGTAAATGAGCTTCACATCCTCCAAGCTAATTCCAGTGCATGGATTCTTCGAACTGCAATCGAGCTTTACTCCAACTTCCGTTGCCGATGTTCCATGAATATCTTGATATATCACATCACTGATTTTAACCCCTGAAGCCTATTGAACAGGGGGAAAAAAAATTTATTGAGTTGAATTTTATTCACATCAACGTTCAAATAATTACATTTACAAACTTGTGATAAATAAATATCGTACCTGTCCAGGGCAATTGTTGTTGTCAGGGCAGTAATTTTGATCAATTATGATTGGATTATCGACATTGTTCATAAGAGCATGTTGGAAAAGAATGTTCCTGGCAAATCCATTGCTTGGTCTCCCCCAGGACTTAATCCTCACTCCATTTTTAGTGCCTGTAAATGTCACAGCTGTTACTGTCACATTTTGCACTCCAGCCTCTTGTTGCTCTTTGCCTAAGCTGCCAATGCTGCAACAAAATCACAATATCCAATTTAATCAGCACTAAATATTTATACCACCAAAAATGAAGAGAAAAAAAATTATTATGCTTTTTAATTTTACCTAATACCATGGCCAGGGCCACAAGCGACATTCTCAATCCATAAATTGGTGGCGCCTGGGCCAACTGATACACAATCATCACCAGTCCCAATTTTTGAGTCCAAAATTGTGACACCACCTGATGATTGAACGTGAATGCCATCGGTGTTGGGGCTGTCACCGGAGGCCGAAACTTTGACCCCTTGTACTTTCACATGGTTGCATCCGTTGATGACAATATGAAATTTCTGGCTATCTACGGATGCTAATCCGTTAATCACAACGTTGTTTGAGTTGCTAAAGCGAAGTGTCTGCTCATGTATATACAAAAGAAGGATTATCTACTCTAATAATTAAAGTATAAAGCCAATCAATATGACAAGGCAAAAGGCACTTGATTTATGACTGGATATAGGATGAAATTTCAACTTAATTACCGTAGCGCCACTGGGGCAATTACTATTGTCTGACTTTTTACAAGCCCACAAGCCAGCACCTTGGCCATCAAGAACGCCGCCATTAATAGAAACCCCACTAACATGCTCAAATAAAATCCAGTTTTCGGCATTTCCAATAACATGATAATCAGCTGGAGCCACCAGAGTCCCGTCAATACGTATGGTAATATCATTGTTCTTGCATTGGCCCTGAAACACAGCATTGTGTAGTAAGTACCTCCCCCGTGGCACGTAAATGGTTGCGGCCTCCGCCGAGCCACAGGCTTTAGCCCATGCAGCAAGAAAGGATTTTGCTGAGTCAGTCCGGCCATCGGGTCTGGCTCCGAAGCTCAGCACATTGTAACTCAAGGGAATTGCTAAAGATGAACTAAAGAAGAGAATCAAAAGAAATGTTAAAAAACTAGTAGGCAAAGACATTGATGTTGACATTGTTTCAAAGCTTAAATTTACTGATAGAAATGAGAGAAATAGATTTGAGACGTTGAGGAGTTAGTGTGAAGTTGAAAAGATTTAAATGGGTATTTATAGGATTTGAATGAACTGTAGAAATGGCAATAGCACTAGTAGTGAATGCAATCTGCGCCGAATTTTGGGAGTGATTTTTGCGTTAACTAATACGATCTTAATTTACTACCCTTTAACCGAAATTTGGATGATGTTTGATGACTGAAGCATCAAATTCATACAAAAGACAAGTGCATATCTATATATGGTTTGGTAAGATGGGAGATTTCAAAGGTAGTTAATAAATTAACAGAAAAAAGTGCTTATCCATTTTCTGCTTTTCTGCTGCTATGTAAAATTATGCCCGTGTGTTGCTTTGAGCATAAGATCAATGCCTCCTCAGTTCCCGACTTCCCGAGGAACGATATGTTCATTTGTCTGAACTTTTTCTCCTTATTGCTTGAAATTACAGCAAAATAAAGCCACTTGAAATTATAGCAAAATAAATTAATTGATTTCAATATGCAGCGGTCAGGCTCTTTTGTTGCTAGAGCTTTAATAGTTGTAAGATTTTTCTATGATGCCATACGAATTTTTGTAGTATTGATAATATGGATTATTGGATTTAAGTCTTTTAATCTTTACCGTTGATTTAATTTAGTTGATAAACAGTTAGTTAGTTGCTTACTTAATAAACAATAGGTAATTTTCTAGTTGTAGGTAATATATATGTTTGTGGATAGAATTTTATTTTAATTAAATGATAAATATTTTCTGAATCACTAACAGATAAAAATATTAAACATGCAAATATACGTATTGATTTAGATTTATGCGTAATAAATATTGAAATATTATTTAATCTTCATCGTCACATATCAATAGTGATCTCTTTTTATTATTTATAATTGGAACAATATAGATTTAATTTCTTGGTGTTAAATTTATTAATCTTGAAAATTTTTGGTAAGAAAGAGAGAATATTATTAAAAGATAATATTCAGTTATGTTAATATTAAAATATATTTAAAAAATACATAATTTTACGAAGATTATAACTTTTTTAATCTTTAAATAGCCGTTAATTGGTTTGATAACCAGCTAATTTTAAATTATTAAAATTAAAATATTGCACTAACTGGCTTCTAATGTTATAAGTATTAATTAAATCCAACAATTCATATTTATGCGACTATTAATGCTTAACAACATCATAGAATGACCTTATATTATAATTATTTTTCTTTTTTCTGAAAGTAACTGAATTATTGTTTGATCCACAATTTTAGCGAGTGCCTAATAAGAATATTGAAATCTCCTGAATTCTTAATGGCCATATCTTCAAAACACAGATTGTTGTTTTGGGTCGGAAGGCTAAATTCATAAATAAAGTTTCCCTTGTTTCATGGCTTCCTTCTTTCCGAAAATTTTTGTTTTTCATGTGACATTAATTTGTTGGCCTTATTTTTTTTTTCTGAGAGAATAAATTAGACACAAAGTAATATATAATATTCAAAGTTCAGCTCAAGTTACATATGGAAAATGAATCCGGAGCGCAGTTCCACCAACATCAACTATTGATTTTCAAGAAGAATATTAAAAAGCCACGCGAAAAAATGAAAATTTCAATGAAAGTGGATAAAATGCGTTGCGAATATGGGTTATGTAGCAAGACACATCAGTGCTGACATTTTTTATACTAGATTAATGAAATGTCATAAAGTTTCAAAGAAAACAAATATTTTTTCTTATTTTATCAAGATTATTCAAGTGGGAAGCAGTTTCAGACTTTCAGTCCACCGTGTGCATTTTCGTTCATGATATTATTAGTTTCTTTTTATTTATTATGACTAGCCGCAATTTCGCTACTTTCGAAACGGATATTTGACATTAATTCGACCTTTTTTTTATTTCTTTTGTTACAATTTTGATGCATATTACTGTTTGACTTGTTTCAATTACTCAGATTAAGCAAACAATCAAGCCACATTACTAGGTTATCAAGAAAGTATAGTCACCAGTTAGGTCCCTCTTCTTGCCAAATTCTGCACCGAAAGGATAACGCTTAGGTCTCAAGTCAAAGACGTGACTTATTTTAGTCATTTGCTTTTTGTTAAACAGAATTTAGCAGAAGTTAATTAACCGATTACAAGTTCACCACATGGGGATTTCTTCTTCAACTGCCCAACTGAAAAAAGGTTTACGACTGTTGACCAAATGATTTTTTTATACATTACTAGTTATTTAAGGAATTTAGTTTCGCATAGTACCATTAATTCTTAAGAGTTATTAGCTAACCCACTCGTAACTTCTATTGATGGTATCATTTTAATATTTTTATTAAAAAGAGTTTGGACTGTTGTGCGCGGAATGGAAGTTTGGGAAGAAAACTCCTGATATTATATTATCATTTTAATATTCTTATTGTTTTAAATAATTACGACATCAATTTATGGTAATATTTTGCAGCATTGGGAGTTTGGGGAAAGATTTGAGTGAAGCTGGAGGGCAAAATGTTACAGTTAAAACTGTGACATTTATAGGTACACAAAATGGACTAAGAATAAAGTCATGGGGGAGACCAAGCAGTGGTTTTGCCAGAAATATCCTTTTCCAACATGCAGTCATGAAGAATGTCCAAAATCCCATCTTTATGTCAATATTGGCTGCATCTAGAAGCTTTGAATGCATCTAGAAACTTTGAATAAACAAGCTTTCTACCCACGGCTTTGAAGATTGAAAATGGGCCGAAATGCTTGAAGAGGAAAATGGAAAAAAAGAAATGTTTGAATAAGAAGATGATGAACACGGTTTGGACTTTCTTGGTTATCATTTTGCTATAAATACATGTGCAAATGGAGAGTTTATTTATTCCATTCAGAGAGCTAAATTAAGGGAGTTGAGAGAGAGTTTAAGAGCTTGAATTTATAAGCTCTTATTTGAGTGATTTGAGAGTTTGGGTGTATTGGGGTTTTGGGTAGTAAGCTAAAATACTACAATACTTGTAACTCCTTTTCACTAGTAAAATATTTCCTTCTGTCTTCGCCCGTGGATATAGGCTAAAAGCTGAACCACGTAATTTCTAGTGTCCTCTAGTGTGCTAATTCTTTATTTTATTTCCAATTTTATTTTAGCTGCGGTCCTGCTACACCCACCAATTTCCTAACAGTGGTATCAGAGCTATTGGTTGTATTTTTTTGGAGTTAGGAACTGTTCACGTATACGGCGTACGGCACTATTCACGTATACGGTGTAAGGCACTATTCACGTATACGGCGTACGACACTATTCACGTATACGGTACTATTCACGTGAAACGGTGGAAGCGATCCAAGAATTTTGCAGTGCAAAGCAGAGAATAGTGGTGTGAGTAAAGCAACTATGTGGTTCTGTACATGTCTAGGAAAGTTCTGTCAAAAAGGCGATAAGAGCTTAAGGAGTCTGGGTTTTAAGTGGGACCATTGTGACCCCTCCAGTCTTTCCTGGGAACTTTCCTGGTGTGCATTCTCACACATACTCACAACTATTCAAGGTGGTACACTAGCTTGTGTGCAGTATTATCAACAAAATGGCGGCAAAGTATGAAATTGAGAAGTTTAACGGAAATAATTTTTCGTTGTGGAAAATGAAGATAAAAGCTGTATTGAGGAAAAATAATTGCTTGGCAGCAATTGGAGAAAGACCCATGGAGATAACTGATGACAAGTGGAACGAGGTAGACGGCAACGCTATTTCTGATCTACACTTGGCACTTGCGGATGGAGTATTATCCAGTGTGGCAGAGAAAAATACGGCGAAGGAAATATGGGATACTCTCACAAAATTGTATGAGGCCAAGTCACTACACAATAAAATTTTCTTGAAGAGAAAACTCTATACTCTTCGAATGACGGAATCTACAATGGTGACCGACCACATCAACACATTGAAGACTCTATTTTCACAACTCACAACGTTGGGTCATAATATAGAGGAAAATGAACGTGCAGAGCTTCTACTTCAAAGTCTACCAGATTCGTATGATCAACTCATCATCAACCTGACGAACAACAATCCAGTGGAGGGTCTAGTTTTCGACGATGTTGCAGCCTCCGTATTAAATGAGGAGAGCAGGCGGAAAAACAAGGAAAACAGACAAGCAAGTTCGCAGCAAGCAGAAGCGCTATCGGTGACGAGAGGGAGATCAACAGAACGTGGTCCCAGTGGGAGTCAAAATCAGGGTAGATCAAAATCCAGAAGTAAGAAGAATGTTAAATGCTACAACTGTGGCAAGAAAGGGCACATCAAGAAAGAGTGTTGGAGTAACCAGAAGAGAAGAGAGGGCAAAGAACCTGAGTCATCAAATGCTCAGGGGTGTGTAGCAAGTACCTCAGATGATGGCGAAATTCTCTACAGTGAGGCAACAACTGTTTCAGAAGGCAGAAAACGACTTTCTGATGTCTGGCTTATAGACTCGGGAGCTACCTGGCATATGACCTCTCGGAGAGAATGGTTCCACACATATGAACCTATCTCAGGAGGATCTGTATATATGGGTAATGATCATGCTTTGGAGATCGCTGGTATTGGTACTATCAAAATAAAAATGTTTGATGGTACAATTCGCACAATTGGAGAGGTACGACATGTCAACGGCCTGAAGAAAAATCTATTGTCTTTGGGACAAATGGATAGTCATGGGTACAAAACTCATGCGGAGAATGGAATTATGAAGATCGTTAAAGGCGCGCTTGTATTGATGAAGGCAGAAAAGATCGGTGCTAATCTATTTATGCTTAAAGGAGAAACACTATAGGAGGCAGATGCGTGTGTCGCGTCAAATGGAGAAGAATCAACGATGATGTGGCATCTCAAACTTGGCCACATGTCAGAACAAGGCTTGAAGATTCTCTCTGAGTGAAAATTACTTCCAGGGCTCAAATCGGTAAGTTTACCATTTTGCGAGCATTGTGTTACAAGTAAGCAGCATAGATTAAAATTTAGTAGATCTATTGCTAGAAGTAAATGCATTCTAGACTTGATTCATTCTGATGTTTGGGAATCACCGGATATATCCATGGGAGGTGCAAAGTACATGGTGACTTTCATTGATGATTATTCCAGAAGATGTTGGGTGTATCCAATTAAGAAAAAGTCAAATGTATTTCCTGTGTTTAAAGAATACAAAGCGCGGGTGGAACTTGAATCTGGTAAAAAGATCAAGTGCTTGAGGACAGATAATGGTGGAGAATATACAGACGGCGAGTTTCTTGCTTTTTGTAAGTAAGAAGGTATTCAGAGGCAGTTCACGGTGGCATACACTACTCAACAAAACGGAGTAGCGGAGCGGATGAACAGAACTCTTACAGAAAGAATAAGAGCTATGTTGAGGACTGCTGGTTTACCCAATTCATTCTGGGCAGAAGCAGCCAAAACCGCATGTTATATAGTAAATCAGTCTCCATCTACAGCTATTGGGTTGAAGACAGCGATGGAGATGTGGACTGGAAAGCCAGCTGATTATTCCTATCTACATGCATTTGGATGTCCTATGTACGTGATGTACAATGCCCAAGAAAGAACAAAGCTGGATGCAAAATCTAGAAGATGTATCTTCTTGGGGTATGCTGATGGAGTAAAGGGGTATCGTCTGTGGGACCCCACTGCCCACAAGATCGTCATCAGTAGAGATGTTATTTTTGTAGAAGATCAACTGCAAAGAAAAGATGGAGATGATGGCACTGTAAAAGAAAAGTCAGAGACTGTGCCATTATATGTTGAAAATAATCCAGAAGATTCAGATTCTGCTGTAGCAGCACCAAAGCATGAGGAACAAGAACCAGTCGAGTCTGAGGCTCTAGAAGTTCGTCGGTCAACTCGTGAGAGACGACCGCCAGTGTGGCACTCGGAGTATGTCACAGAGATCAACGTTGCATACTGTCTTCTAACAGAGGATAGAGAGCCTTCAACTTTCCATGAAGTTTTAAAAAGCTCAGATATTGCTTTGTAGATGACAGCAATGCAGGAAGAAATTGAAGCTCTACACAAGAACAAGACATGGGAACTTGTACCACTACCACACGGAAGAAAAGCCATTGGAAACAAATGGGTCTACAAGATCAAACGTGATGGCAATGACCAAGTGGAGCGGTATCGTGCGAGATTGGTGGTGAAAGGATATGCTCAGAAAGAAGGTATTGATTTCAACGAGATATTTTCGCCGGTGGTTCGACTCACAACAATCAGAGTAGTCTTGGCGATGTGTGCTACATTTGACTTACATCTTGAGCAGTTGGATGTGAAAACTGCTTTTCTTCATGGAGAACTTGAAGAAGAAATATATATGCTCCAACCAGAAGGTTTTACAGAAACAGGAAAAGAGAACTTGGTTTGCAGGTTGAACAAATCTCTATACGGTCTCAAACAGGCGCCGATGTGTTGGTATAAGAGATTTGATTCCTTCATCATGAGCCTTGGATACAACAGACTCAGTTCAGACCATTGTGCATATTACAAGAGGTTTGAAGATAATGATTTCATTATTTTACTGTTGTATGTGGATGACATGTTGGTAGCAGGTCCCAACAAAGATCGAATCCAAGAATTGAAGGCACAGTTGGCTAGGGAGTTTGAAATGAAGGATTTGGGACCAGCAAACAAGATTCTAGGGATGCAAATACACCGAGACAGAAATGACAGGAAAATTTGGCTTTCACAGAAGAATTACTTGAAGAAAATTTTGCGGCGCTTCAACATGCAAGATTGTAAGTCAATTTCTACCCCACTTCCTGTTAATTTCAAATTATCCTCAAGTATGTGTCCTAGCAATGAAGTGGAGAGGAAGGAGATGTCTCGAGTACCGTATGCATCAGCAGTGGGAAGTTTAATGTTCGCTATGATATGTACAAGACCGGACATTGCACAAGCAGTGGGAGCAGTTAGTCGATACATGGCGAATCCTGGTGGAGAGCATTGGATAGCTGTGAAGAGGGTTCTGAGATACATCAGAGGAACCTCAGATGTTGCATTATGTTATGGAGGATCAGAATTTACTGTCAGGGGCTATGTGGATTCAGATTTTGCAGGAGATCTTGATAAAAGGAAATCCACTACTGGTTATGTGTTTACACTTACGGGAGCAGCTGTAAGCTGGGTTTCGAAACTGCAGACCGTTGTGGCTTTATCTACAACAGAAGCAGAATACATGGCAGCTACACAAGCTTGCAAGGAAGCTATTTGGATACAAAGATTATTGGAGGAGCTCGGGCACAAACAACAGAAAATTTCTGTGTATTGTGACAGTCAGAGTGCCTTGCACATTGCAAGGAATCCAGCTTTTCATTCCAGGACAAATCACATAGGAGTTCAGTATCACTTCGTTCGAGAAGTAGTGGAAGATGGAAGTGTGGATTTGCAGAAAATCCATACTAAAGAGAACTTAGCAGATGTTTTGACCAAGCCGATAAATACTGATAAGTTTGTCTGGAGTAGATCCTCTTGTGGCCTAGCAGAAACGTAGGCAACATGATTATGGCGAAGCAGAAAGGATGGTGTGGAGATTGATTGATTTTCAATTTAATCTCCAAGCGGGAGAATGTCAATATTGGCTGCATCTAGAAGCTTTGAATGCATCTAGAAACTTTGAATAAACAAGCTTTCTACCCACGGCTTTGAAGATTGAAAATGGGCCGAAATGCTTGAAGAGGAAAATGGAAAAAAAGAAATGTTTGAATAAGAAGATGATGAACACGGTTTGGACTTTCTTGGTTATCATTTTGCTATAAATACATGTGCAAATGGAGAGTTTATTTATTCCATTCAGAGAGCTAAATTAAGGGAGTTGAGAGAGAGTTTAAGAGCTTGAATTTATAAGCTCTTATTTGAGTGATTTGAGAGTTTGGGTGTATTGGGGTTTTGGGTAGTAAGCTAAAATACTACAATACTTGTAACTCCTTTTCACTAGTAAATATTTCCTTCTGTCTTCGCCCGTGGATGTAGGCTAAAAGCTGAACCACGTAATTTCTAGGTGTCCTCTAGTGTGCTAATTCTTTATTTTATTTCCAATTTTATTTTAGCTGCGGTTCTGCTACACCCACCAATTTCCTAACACTTTATTGATCAAAATTACTTATGCCCTGATAACGAAGGATGCCCTGGCAAGGTGAGATATCAAAAGGATATTTAATTAAACTTAAGTAACATAATGTATTACTGCAATACACATACCAATTAGTGATGTAATTGGTGATGTAACAGGTTTCAGGGTTAGTGATGTAACATACCAGGATATCCATGTAACATCAGCAACAGAAGTTGCTGTAAATTTTGATTGTAGTTCAAAGAACCCATGCTCAAGGATAAAATTAGAAGACGTCAAGCTTACGTATAAAAATCAACCGCGGAAGCATCTTGTAGCCATGCTGATGGATCTGCCTCTGGATTGGTTCAGCCCACAGTTGCTTGTAGTTGTCAAAATCATTTATGCTTGTATAGCATAGGTTTATTTGTTGCTTGAGCCTGTGGCGTTGCCATCAGCATTACTACTGTAAACAATTTCATTAACTATTTTGGATATTCTTGTCACCATATTTCATTGGTTCTAGAAATTAAATATGATTACTTTCTTTAAAATTGCGGAATATTGAGATTTTGCATTTGATTGGCTACAGATGTTGCTTTTTTTATTTTTATTTTTTAATGGTTCTCCGAGTAAAAGTAAAAGTTGTTGAAGGAGAAAACAGAATAATCCTGATAATTAAAAATATTAGAAATCTCAATTTTAAAATCCAAAAATTAGAATAGAATAGCCGTTTATATTTTCGAAAAAAGCTTAGATGCCACAACCGCAATAAAATTTTTTAATAAATGTTTGAAATGTGTTTCAAATGAATTTTATCTTTCTATTATGATTAATCAACTCCCGAAAAAGAAAACATATAAATGTTATGGATGGGCACATCGATGACTGAGGTGCACCCTCCCAATGTAAGTACACTCTGTCCAACTTTAAAATTTTGAAAAGGGAAAAAGTCACTAACACCCCCAATGTTTGTTTAAATAATCAAACAGATGCTTTTAATTTCATAAATAGTCACCGAAATCCCCTTAATTTCATAAACGATTATTATATCCTTTTATTATAACATCTCAAATAAATATAAATTTAGTAATAAGATAAAACGGAATAATTAAATATCATATGATATAAATAAAATATTATAGTAAGTATAATTATTAAAATAACATGTATAATGAAAATTATTTTTAATATTTTATCATTACACGACCATTTTCAGAATAAATAAAAATTGCTTTCTATCATTAAACTCACTTGGCTTGCTGTGCTGTGACTGATTAACTGGTAAGCTAACTCGCAATGATATTTTGCCAAATGGAAGCACCCACCCAACCCCCTCTCATTCTTGCCATATCTCAAGCAAGTAGGTCTATATTACGTAATGGTATGGGGTCGGGGGTGGGGGTGGCCCGGGGGGGAAACTCTTTTCTTAAAAGTTTATTCATTCAACATTATGACGGGGTTGTGATTGATTAATTAATATGGAATGCTTTTAGCAGAAAGGAGTGAAAAGCAATTACGCAATGAACATCTAGAGACTGGAGGGCCTTTTTCTTCTTCTTCATCCTTTTTTTTTTTCTTTTTCTCCCTCTTTTGAAACTGTTGTTATAATTAAAAAGAACCGCCGATTACTTCTTCCATTTTTCGCTCCACATATGAAGTCCTAGCCTCCGAGTCATGTTGCAGTTTCTAAATTTTAAAGAAGTGTTTTGTTGTAACTTTTCGCAGAGTGTCACAATTCTTTTCTATTTATTAAATATCTTAATTGAATTTGTTACACAAATATTATTCTTGCTAAAAAGACCAAAATAACAATACAATAAAATTGCATCCATCACGCCATGCCCATTGCCCTGAAAGAGTCAGTAGTACAGACAAAACCCATAAAACCAGCGAAACTTGATAGCGTAATTAATAATTTTAACAACATATAACAGGGAACTTAGAGGATATGCTTATACAGATTCAAATCCAATCATATTTCAAATCCAATCATATAAACTAGCATGAGATATAAATAACGAAAAAGTTTTAAAAAATTAGAAAATTAACAATAATAACATGACGGTAATATAACAATGCACGTAATGTTTGGAGAATTTATACTGGTGGTCTTAGTAAGTTAATAAGATATTTAACGAACTCATATATAACTCTTTTAATAATTACAGCTTTTTAATGATTAGTTGTGTATGTGCTACATTCTTTGATAGAGCAATTTGAAATTTAGCTCCGTTAACTATGTGTGCTATATTCTGGCTAGCTGTTGCCACAAAATGTTAATTTCTAGTAATTTTTTGGCATGATGGACAAATACAAAATTATGCAAAGGCTGCAATTTGAAGCGACGATAACAAATAGTTCACAAATGAATAGATTGATCCACATGAATTGAGGAAACAAAATGTCAAAACGAAGAATAGGTTGCCATTTCAAGCATTAAGGGGAAATAGTTCAGAAATGTGTTCCACGGGAATTTCCTGATCTTGTGCTTAAAGCAAACATAAGGGCACAATTTTACATAGCAACCGACAAGCTGAAATTAGATAAATACTTTTTCCGTTTTTCTGTTAATTTATTAGAACTGCCTTTGAAATCTCTATTATCATACAAAGTTACAAACCATTTATGCGCACTTGTTCTTTGTTTGCTTCTGTAGCCTTCTGTCATCAAATATATATCCAAGTCTCAAGTAAGGGCATTTAAGTAAATAAAGTTTGTATTATTTAAAGCAAAAATACTCTCTCCCAAAATTTGGCGCTTGCAGCTTGCTTTCACTCAATTCAAATCCTATGAATGCCCCCATTAAATCGTTTCAAATTCCATCAACCAAACATTCAATCCTCCAACTATTTAGCTATTCCTCTCCTTCCTATCTTCAAATTAAGTTTTCAATAAAACGGCAAAATCAATGTCTTTGCATATTCTTTTAGTACTAATATTCTTGATTCCCTTCTTTAGTTCATCTTTAGCAATTCCAGTGGTCACTTACAATGTGATCAGTTTGGGAGCCAAATCTGATGGCCGCAGTGACTCAACGAAAGCCTTTCTAGCTGCATGGGCTAAAGCTTGTGGCTCAACTGCGGCCTCAACCATTTACGTGCCACCTGGGAGGTACTTGCTGC